>KK118391.1:131802-184780 GCA_000611955.2 Stegodyphus mimosarum
AAAAATGGGGCAAAGCCTATCGTTGAAGTGGGAATGTGTTTAATTAAAATTCATGAATTTGAAGGTTTATTGCGATGTGGTTACAATTAAATTCAATAAATTTATTTCCCATTTTATATTTTACATACATATAGAATAAGCCGCAATAATAAAAGGTCATATCAAACAAAATTACAGGCCATAGCCAAATTTGAGAATGTAAAAATTTCTTCATTTTAAATGGTGCAACTTCATTTTAAAACCAATTTTCATAATTTATTAGTAAATATTAACGTTATATAAAGAAAGAAAAGTTAAATAGGCGTATTTATTCATTTGATATATTATTTATTACACAGATAGTATTGTACTGCAGTGAATACTTTTTGCCTTTTCTTATTTTCTTAGGAGCAATATTTCTTAGTATCCTTAAAATCAAAATGCCGTCAGTTTCACTTATCTTTCTCGTTTAAAACTTCTAATTCGATAGCATATGAAACAAGTATATGAGAAAATATCTTACGACTTAATAAGCATCCTTGTATGGAAACCATTTATATCCAGCACTGAGTTTTCGAGGTTTCTTTTCCGGGTAAACCTAGCTATGCGAAAATGTCGGCGTAAATTTGAGCATAAATGCAGAATGATCATTATCAGTGGCATAATGAGAATAGAACTCGCAGGATTGAGATTAAACAGCCGTAAGAAGAAACACAGCTACTTATTAGTGAGAAGATTAATCGAAAGAAGAAGAAAGGCTCTAATTTACCAAGAAGCATAAAGATTAGGCTTTAAAGGAATAAGAAAAGTCTCTTGGTCTGATGAGTCCCCATTTATGCTCCTCAAATATAACAGACGCGTTAACTAAAAGAGAAGTACAGTAAACATTGGATCTTTCATGCGTTGTATCTATTACACAAACCTTAGAAGGAACTGGTGTATTCTGTAATTACTTTTGCCTGGTGGACTAATCTCAAGAATGCTATGCATTAATAAATTGAAATCATTTGAGTTTTTGAATATACTGAATATCTATCTCATTCATTCCATTAATGAATCCTTTCTTCCTTGAAGGCAATAACGTATTCCAGGATGGAAACGCCAAGCTTCATCAAGCCCAAACTTGTGAAATATTAGTTCGAAAAGTACGATGAATCACGTGCATACACATACACCCCCTACACCCCCAAACACATGGAATAATCGCCATATGCCAATCCTTATGTCAAACCTGTGTGCGAATGATGCGAATAAATATCTGACTTGAATGCAATTTGAGACATAGTAAGATATTCTAGAAAAGAATGTAATGAATGTTCCTTCATTTGCTGAACTTCGTTGAGGCTTGTTAATGTATTTCTGGTCCAGAGTACGTCTGGAGACAGCGCATAAGTTCATTAAAACAATGCCATGACTTACATAAGTTTCAAATTTTGCTAAAAGTAGTCCAACGAAGTATTAAGCTTACAACATCGTTTGGTCAGGCAACGCATAATTGGCTACTGTTGTAAATATATCAATAACCTTTTGCCGACACTAATCCACTGCTTCTCACTATTTTTTCTCGTGCGAAATTACTGGGAACTTCGTATTGTTATTCTCATGATTAATTATGTTTATTTGTGTACCAGAATTTATGGGGAAATCCCTTGCGAAAGTGTTTAATCATTTATTTGCAAGTCGTTGAAAAGCCAATGAATGTCTTCTACATTGTAATCACACGAAATGGCATTTAACTCAAAATACCATTTATCTTTTTTAAACAAGCCCTAAACGAATTTTATTGCCCTCAGTCTGAATTAAAGGGCAATTACTGCCAGTAGTAACTAACAGCGTGTTATTTAATTCCTTCAATCTGCAATGCAATCTATCCAGTTAGTGCATTTACGATGGCTTTCCAAAACATTAAATACATAAGTAAATAAAGTCAACATATACAAGGCAGAAACTTGGTACCTGGAACATGGCCAGCTACCAAACGTAATAGATTTACATTTTGTTAATCAAACCAATTAGTGTAATTTGATTTATTTGCTTACATCCTTGTGGATTATGAAAATGAAGAACAAGCTCTGAGGTTGCAGTGAAACAAAAACTAATTATGATGGTAAATTCCAATTACTTCAAAGGATTCCGAGTCGAGTTTTGTTGGTCTGTTACTTCTCTTTAATTGGGATTCTAATCAAGAGTAAAGTAATTTCTCTCATGCGTTTTTTTAATGAAATTGTTTCTTACTATTTTTCACAAATGAATTTGTCGTATGGCGCTAATTGCAAATGTTAGTATTACATGTCACTGTGATCCCTGTTAATACATAAAAGTAAATTTCTTATTTTGGTAGTTCAGTCCCGGAAACAGCAGTTGACGAACGAGTACTAAGTATTGCATAAAGGTAATGAATAAATCGGATTAAAGTATAACCCATTCAACATTCCAAATCCCACATATTTCATTTAAAGGAATATTAAATCCTGAGCAGTCAAAACTATCGTAACTATCAGTTTAAATCTCGGCTCAACTTTTGCGATTAGAGAGACAGCTGGCTAACAGACATAACATAAACTGCGCAAAGAAACAAATGGGACAGTTCTATATCTCCTGTTCTACTGGGACGATTGACGAAATTCAAATTCCATTTGTCATGTCTCGTAAGCGTGACTTAGAATATGTATTAGATTAATATATAGCATTGTTCTAATATTGGTGTTTTGACAGGAAATCGAAATTTTTCTGAAATTGGCATGCCAAATTTTTTTTTCGTATTTCGATTCCGCGACTCAAATTATGCCTAGATATTAAATTTTGTAAAATTGGTGCGAAATTTACAGAGAAATTTTAAAATTTATCTTGGCGCATTTTTTTCAGTGTGTGCCAAGAATAATTGACTTGGCGAATTTCTTAACTTATAGCAACCTATTTTCCTTTCCTTTTTTTCATTGTAGACGAACGGAAAAAAAGTCATCGTTCATACTTTCAAATAATTTTAACAAAGTGCGTAAACCACATTTGGCGTTATCATCGCTTATGAAAAATGTGTCAAATTTCAAAACGCGCCAATATGTAAATTCACATACATCTTAGGAAATTTTAAATAAGAAACTCTAATGTTTTTTTAGTTTGCTTAGAAATGCATCTACTTTAGGATGATGGTAAAACTTTTATAGCTTATAATTCAAAACGTTTTTCGAAAAATTTATAAAAATTATTAAAAAATACAAATTTTAAAAATAAATCATAAAAAATGGGTGAATTTTATTTGGAATGAACCTAATTTCGAAATGTGAAAGAAGGAATCAAGTAAGTTTAATAAAAAAGAGTTATTAATAAATATATACAAATTCAATTATTGTTCACATAAAACCATCCTATCGAAGAACTATGCTATATATAAATCTAATACATATCCTAAGTCGTGCTTTCGTGACATGAGAAAACACAAGTTGAATTTCCTCAATCGGCGCGGTAGAACGGGAGATGGAGAACTGTCTCTCCCTTTCCCCCCCCCGCAGTGTACATCTTTCAAAATTTCTTGAGGAACCCAAAGAAATTATGCACATAAAACCATCCTATCGAAGAACTATGATATCACATATATTATATGGGCATAAGATTTTAGTTGACAATGCGGTGCAGGCAACTGCTTCATTTTGATCGCATACACAAAATATTCCAGCCACCCAGATGGTACACTTATTAGGGGCGCCGATTGTTTTTCCAAAAGGTTCGGGCTCAAATCCCGGAGATGGCAGGGTTGTAACTGTCTGTGCCTTCACAGGAAGCAGTAGTGGCTCACCTGTTAGTTGCCTCCATAATAAAGAGACCACTACTTCTGGCTTTAGTTGTGGCCAAGCTGAAGTAGACTGAGGGCCCACCACTGGTAGGAAAATTCCAGAAATATTGATACAATTTCTTTTTCCGTTAAGTCTAGACTACTCATATGCTTTCGAATACAAAGCTTCTTAAAATGAGGTAGAGAATTTTATCACAACAATTTCAGCATTACCAGTGAGAAAATTCTGGAGAAATACTACGTAGATTAAAGATCATTTAGAATAAAATTTCCAGTTTATAAAATTATTATTCTATTCATGATTTTGAAGTAACCTGTTCATTATTTTACATTCAAAATTCATGAAGATATCCGAAAACGAATTTTTTCAGTGCTTTCCTATCGTTCTTAAGACCTTTAGAACAAATTTAACTTTAAAGATCTTGGTCTTACGTGTCTGAAAATTTCTGAATAAAATTAGAACACAGCTTCGAAATAAATGCTGCTTTTTCTGCTGTTTCTTCTGTCTCGAAAGCGAGACTTAGAATATACTCGTATATTAGACTTATATATAGCATTGCTCTAACATAGGTGTTTTGACACAAAATCGGACGTTTTCTGAAATAACATACCAATGTTTTTCCATATTTCGATTCTACGACTTAAATTATGCCTAGATATTAAATTTTCTAATTTTTGTTGAGAAAATTATGGAGAAAGTTAAAAATGTATCTTGGCGCATTTTTTTTCACTTTGCGCCAACAAAAATTCACTTGGCGAACTTTTTAATTTATGGCAAATATTTTTCTCCTTTCCCTTTTTTTCATTGTAGACGAGCGAAAAAAGTCAGCGTTTATACTTTCAAATAGTTTTAACAAAGTGCGTAAACCACATTTGGCGTTATTATCGCTTATAACAAATATGCCAATTTCAAAATGCGCTAGTATGTAAATTCACGTATATCTTAGGAAATTTTGAATTAAAAATTCTAATTTTTTCCAGCTGCGCCTACATCTACTTTAAGGTGATGCTAAAAATTTTATATGTATATATAAAAAATATATAAATATACAAACATTTTTTCAAAAAATTTAAAAAAAAATATTCAAAATTACAAATTTTAAAAAGAAATCATAAAAATAACAGAATTATATTTGGATTAAGCCTAAATTTCGAATTCTGGAAGAAGGAATCAAGTAAGTTTAATAAAAAAGAAACATTAATAGATACATATCAAATTCAATTAACATTGAGGAGGTAAACTTTTGAGAGCTAATTGTTTAAAAATTATTCGTGAGATTTTTACGAAACTAGGAAGTAGGGCATAATTTTGAGTCGTAAAATCGAAATATGGAAAAAAATTGCCATGCCATTTCAGAAAAAGTCCGATTTTGTGTCAAAATACCTATATTAGAACAATGCTATATATAAATCCAATACATATTCTAAGTCGCGCTTTCGAGAAATAAAAAATGCAATTTGAATTTTGTCAATCGGCCCAGTAGAACGAGAGAGATAGAACTGTCCCATTTGTTTTCGCAGTATACATCATTGCAAATTCTGTGCATAATAAGGTAAGCAGTTTTCATATAATTTTGCAAGTTAATTTGTAATGAATTAGCTCATTGACATCATAAATGAAGTCTAAGAATTTTATCTTCGACAAGAGGCAAGGTTTGCACCTGTCATTCGCTTAAAACAGGCGTGGGCAATCTTTCTTGTCTGCGTGTCAAAATCAACCACAATGGGTATATTAATATGACGTTTCGGGTTGCTGATATATTCATTTTAAAATTGTCTTTATTTTTTGAGTAATAAGATAATTTTTTAGGAAATACATAATTATAGTACGCAAAAAATTACAATTTTAAAATTAAAAATTAAAACTATAATTTTAATTATTATGAAATCAAACATAACTGAATGAACTTTATTCTTCTTTTCGACATCAATGGCTCCTTTTGATGCTGAACTTGTGACGTTAGTTTAGTTACTTCTGTTTTATAATTAACCATCATAAGACGAACACAATTATCTGAATTTTCCTATCTGTCTGAATAGTTAAGCTGCTCCATTTTTACTTCCTTATACGAAGGAAGTATTGTAATCGCGAAAAATTTCGTGGATCCTATTTCAACGAAAATATCCATTTTGACAGCTATCGAATGCAATTTAACTACGTTTTTGCGTGATATCTGAGCGTAAGGACAGAATAAAGAACACTTTTTCCCAAAAAAATTATAAAACTGATTTAAAATTGGTCTTGAAGGGATCTTTTGTGGCGTCTGCGCGTGCGTACGTATGCATGTATAAAATCTCAAGCTCATAACTCAAAAACGAGTAGTCTTAGAAAAGTTGAAATTTTGTATATAGGACTCCTATAACATGTAGATGTGCACCTTCTATTTTGTTTGCAATAGACCGCACAAAAATTATATAAAGATATGTATATATGTTACGGTGAAACATCGAAATCTGGAGAATGTCGACTTTCACCGGTGAATGTCAACATTCACATAGTCCGTTGGTGTGTTAGGTTATTTCGAAGCAGGAGAGCTGAAAAATGAGCAACGCCTTCGCCGGGAATCGAACCACGGACCTCTCGGTTACGCGTCGAGCATGCAGACCACTACACCACGAAGGTAAGCGAAGAAGGCGGGAGAAATACCTTATATACTCCCCTTTCTAAAGGGCGACTAGGGTTTCAGGGGACCTAGTCACCAAATCCTGGGTGTGGAGAGTCATCATCCACAACCCTTTTAGTTCGGGCGCCATTGTAGAGACATTAGGTTATTTCGAAGCAGGAGAGCTGAAAAATGAGCAACGCCTTCGCCGGGAATCGAACCACGGACCTCTCGGTTACGCGTCGAGCATGCAGACCACTACACCACGAAAGCAAGCGAAGAAGGCGGGAGAAATACCTTATAGGTGTATGTCCGAAATATTTTCCAAATACTCTTATTTTTGGCTTACACCAGTGAATGTTGACGTTCACCATGTACTAATGGTGAATGTTGAATATATGAGGATATTATATTTTCTTCTCCGTAATTCAGTCGCGAAAAAACACACAAGTACTTAAAACACACAATACATTCAAAATGAGAAAGGAAAATAATAGAAGTTAAAAAACTTACTTAATTATAAAGTACGTAGTAAATGAGAAAATAAAATAATAGTAATAAAAAACTTACTAAATTATGTGATTCAAATCTGATTAATTGCAACAACTTAAACTATTATGAGACTTTGAATTGCACAAGAGGCCCTTGCTTTTACAACTGCATTTATGGGAAACAGCCAGTCGCCTCTCTTTTCGACCTACACCAGAGCATATCTGTGATTGTCGACATACACCGTTGAGGGTCCGAATGTACAAGAATGCAATGTTATATTCGATCTTTCACCGACGTATTTGGTGAATGTTGACATTCTCCGGTGAAAGTCGACATTCTCCAATTTCGGTCTTTCACATTAACATATATACTATATTCACTCCGTTACTCGGCTCAGTGAACTCAGTTTCTTTTTTCTTATATGTTTGTAAACTGTGCATTTTTACCTTTAAAAATGATTACGTTGTTGTTATTTTCCGGCTAAGGCTTTTATGCATTTAGTTAACCTGCATGTTATAATTGCAGAATTATCAACAATTTAAAAGTTGTTTAAATGCGGCTCAGCCTAATTATTTTGGCCATGGCGCCAGTATTTGTTTACATTTGAAATTTAGCAGAATAGTGGATTTTTTGCCAATCTAGAGAAACTAAGCTTCGCAACAACAAAGATAACACATGTTTTTACTATTGCAAATTAAATCATTCTTAATCATTCTGGAATTTATTCGAAAAAATAAGTGTTTAAGATTTACTTCGTAATTTTTAATATAGAAATTTTGAGATTTTATGTACTTTGCCTTGTCGCGAAGTGAGATTTGAATTAATTGAATGGGAAATACTAAATCGTCTGTGAAAATCTGTTCCTTTTTGTTGGTTTGTTTGTTTAATTTCTTTTATGCATCTTTAGATCTATAATAGTATTTGAATAGGATATGTAGCAACGATTAGATAATTCTTCAGATAATATACATAATTTTTGTGCATTCTGAGTTGTAAAATGAATCAGATGTAACGCTGTTAATGAAAATAGAGCTAGAGTGTGGCTATGGTAAAAAATATAGTGAATTTTAAAGAGTGTATTTATTCTATTGTGGTTTATGCGCTATCGACGAAGTAGATTTCATTCAATCCAATAAGTTTAAATGAAAGGCAAAACGCGTATAATTTGATATTCCGTACAAAAAGTCATGTGGTGTACACATCAGAATTTTTACTTAGAAAAATTTCATGTGTGAAAATATTTTCTCGCATTTATAAGTTGAACCGAATGCGGAGAAAAAGCAAAGCCATTTTTTCGCTGCTGAATTTATTCTTAAGCTATTGAACAAGTGCTACAACTGAGAGTGAACTAAGAGAACTACACCAAGGACGTTAATATTTTCAGATGTCTGTCAAGTAATATTGAATCGGCGTTGCCAAACTTATCTATTTCTGCTTAAAATTATGTTGCAATATTTAATTTTTAAAAATAAAAATGCATGCTTGTTATTGAAACTTTGTAGTCCAACCAAAATGTTGTTATTATTTATTTTCGTTTTTTTATGTATCTTTCAAGTGTTTGTTTCATATTTATGTTTTATAATTTATTTTTATATATTATACCTTATTTTCGAAACACCAGAGGGCCACTTGAAACTATGAAATGTGTCACTCGATGAACGGTGAACGGGGGGGGGGTCATAGGTTGCCGAGGCCTGGCTTAGACCTTGGTCATCTTAGGTGATAGTAAGAACTTGCTTCCCAGTCTCCTCCCAGTTTTAAAAAGAAATTCCTCCGAGAGCACGGCTAACATGACCTTCCACTCCTTTTCCTTTGCCGTCAGGCGTTCGACAGAAATTTTAGTTTTTAGCATTTTAAGTGCCCCGTGCCACAAACCACAAAGAAACTATACACTTATAAGCATCCATGCCTTCTCCAGTATTCGAACCCAGGCTTCAGTCATTCTTCTGCCCTGCCACCATGCCAAAATGGCGGTGTACCTACTTTTATGGTTCTTTATTACTGAAAACGCACATATAAGATTAATATTTAAGGAATTAAAACCCGCAGGATTGTTTTCCATACCCCTGTACCTTTTACGCGCACTTTTACTCGTGTGCTTTAGCTCTAAAATTTTTATCTTTGTTAATCTTATCGGATGCATTTAGTTTAACGACCTGTGATTATTTTCTACTTAGCTGTGATTCTATCGATAATTTTTGTTAAGTTTAAAATTTTAACCCTATTGTGCAGTTACCGCATACTTTTCAATTTGTTTGCTTTTTGTTTTTTATAAGGCTTCACCTGACATTATAAAATATAAATAAAATGTGACTAGAAAATACCCGAAAAAATGACATTTAATTTAATTATTTTATATACTGTGCGGGGTAAAGTATAAAATCACCTGTTATCTGTGTCACACTGCTAATCTTTCTTGTTTACTGAGTAGTTAATAAGTACTATTAGACGTATTGCAAACACAACAATTAATAAAAATTGCTCAAAATTTACATTAGTATGTTACATTAATTTCAAATAAAATGAGATTTCTTCGTCTTTAAATAAATTTGTTGATTTAATAAGTGTTTGAAATTATCTTTTATTCAATTATTATTTTCAATTTTTAACAATAGTCTGAAATTATTTTCACGCAGGTATTATGAAAATAATAACTTTTGTATTTTTCAGTTAGAAAAAGACGAAAGCAGTCATTGTTATTAACAAAAATTAATTAAACAAAATTAATCACTCTGATTACAAAATTTATGAATAAACTCTTTCATTAACCTGTCGCTGCACAGAATATTAGCAGAATAAACTTGTAGGTTAAAATATTGTTTTGTAGAAGCAGTGTTTCGTGATGAGATTTTTCTAATAAATTTTTCAGATACTTTACGTTTAGTGATTGTGAGGATACAGTTTGTCAACAATGCAAAAGTATTTAAATACTTCATTATACTATTCATGGCAACTACAGAGAACAGAAATGACAGTTATTGCTAGACAATGTGAAACAATGCTATCATGGTTGCCACTTACCATCAATCTCCTTAACATTTGTGTAATGATTTATTTCAGTAGCAGTATTGTCATCATGGGCATGATGCCATGGAAAATATCATAAGTTGAAAACCAATTTGTAAAAGCAATTAGCAATTTCATTTTCTGAGTTAGTTTGATTTTCTGAGAACTAACCAAGCATGGGAAATTCAATTTGTTCTAAGGAAAAAAAAGACACAGTAAAAATGCTTTAATGGCAAAAACGTCAACTGTATGTCTACCAATAATAAACATTGGTTTCTCAAACTTTTTAAAAAAATTTGAACAGTAAAGAATTCAGGTCTTTAAGCAGAAGATAATACTAAGTATTCTAAAATGTCATTTCCATGCAAATCAGTTTATTTTTAATTTCACGTTGACCGAAATATTTATTCTAAGTTGTTTAACTGCTATGAAATGTATACCATTTAAATAAAAATTAAAATATAAAATTAGTTTTGCTTTTTAAAGAAATGTCTTAATAATTTTCACAAATGGACACAGAAATCCTTCTTTTCCAACAATATATTAATATAAATTTTTTATTGTAAACAAATTCCAGTATAACATCTAGAATTCATATATCGCAAACGTTAAACCATTTCAATATGGTTCAGTTTTAACGTTCTTTCTTCATTCTGCTATATGTTTTAAAGACAGGACAGCTCTTTTTTTGGTAAATTGTGGCGTTAAATTTTAAATTTTTCGTGTCACTTTTGGAAAATTTCTTTGCTTGAAACTTCATAATACAATTTAAAAATTTAAGTATCCTTTGTTAATTAGAGAAAGTGTCAAGCAAATAATAAAGTCAAAATTATATTCACAATTCTCTCTCATTACTCTCATTTCTGCATCTCTTGAATTTTCATGATTACTTCTAAATTTTACATTTGACGACGGAAAAAAAATTAGCTAGTGATGAATTGCATTAAGCAACTGAAAAACAAGAAAAAAGAAAATAGAAACACATTATGTTTAAAAATATTTAAAATTAAGAAAAATAATTTATTATTCGAAAGCAATTCTCGAGGTTCGAATATACAAGAGTAAATATGTTTACTCGTAATAATAAATTATTTTTCAGTTAAAGAATATTAATTCTTTTCATATTTATGTTCCAAAAAAAGTATAAAACATCACCTAAACTGCTTAAGATTCAATACCATTACGAGCTGCATAATATTATTGCTTAAGAGAAATTGCTTTCTAACGGGTAGAATGAGAAATTTACATAAGTGTCTTACATATTGCAAATAAAATGCTTTTCACTTTTTAATCAAGCTAATATTAGCGAAACGCACTTGTGAATGAATGGAAAATATTCTTTTACATATTCAAAATTCAAACTCTGATACATTCTGTTCCTAAATTAAAAATTGCTACATATTTTCCCAAAAGAACAACAATTTTATTTGAAATCAACGCCAGATAAATGAAAATATATCAGACATCGCACCACATTTTGAGATTCAACTGAAAGTTGTAAAGTTTGAAGTGTTCAGATACTGTTAAAAATATTTGAAACACATCAGTTAGATTAAAGTCAGAACTGGTGAATGTCTCATAGACTTGAGGTGAATCAAACACAGTTAGACTTCTTCAGACAGCTTAATTTTCCCCAAAGCGTGACTCCTAAAATATAGTTAATATTAAAAGCAGCTTAAATCGCAAAAACTGCTAGATACCTTGCCGGTCAAAGTTACCTAAAGATAAACGTAGCATCTGAAGACTGTAATGCTTTATTGTTGGGACGGAGAAAAGGTTGCACAATCGCTAGACAAATGGCTTGAGACCCTTCGGCAGCAGTCACTAGTATTTGAACAAGTAGATCAGATACTTATCGAAACTTTCTAGTGGGAAACGCAGTGTAAGTTCCATTTGATAAGTCTTTCATAGGAGATTGTTTAAGATGATATCATCTTCATCGTCATTAAAGGCATGATAATTAATTCATATTGTCTTTACCAATAAGTCTAAATTTCATTTGAACAATTATTCTGTGCTTACTTTCATTTGAAGAAAGCCTGAAATACTCAAGGTTTCATCACACATATGTACAAGTCATTGTTTCATAATGGGTGCTTCCTAGTTTATGAAGAATTGTGGAAAACGGCAAGAGTCAACTAGAGCTATTGTAACTGAACCGAATTGTGCAGATGACTTTCTGTGCGCTCAAGTAAGGCTGTTTGAAATATTATTCTGGTACGATCCAAACGCGGGGGTTTCCCTGGGAAACATTATCAGAAGATTGATCCGCCTCTGTGTTATATAGAGAAAATCCGCAAAAATTATTAAGCCCGCTTCTTTCTCTGCCTCTCTAAATTAACCTGGGAAAGCAACTAACAGTGCTTGACTTTATTGCTATTACACGCCTAAGAAACGGCTATTATATTTTCGAAGTTTGGTTTAAATTAAGCACAAAATATTACATTTCATGTAACAAAAGAAGTAGCATAGTTCGACCGTCTTAAACGCAACCTTGGTTGGCATTCTGCCAAAACATGCAGAATCGTCCAAAAAGGGCTTTAGTTATGTGCACGAGGTAAGAGGTCACTTCCCCAGAAAGAGGGAATTTGTGTGACGGAGGGAGAGAAAGTCTTCCCATGTCATCGGGTGATGTCGTCAATAGTCTTTCACGCCTTTGGTTTTTCTTTTTCTTTTTTTCTTTTTTAATATTTACAGAAATAAATGTTAAGATTCGCATTGGCTTTGTAGCCCGGAAATCAGCAATGTTGGATTTTAATTTTATAATTTATGAATTTCATACGAACAATCCTATTTCATGCCTTATTTTCAAAGATAAGGTCACTAATAATCATGGAACTGTATTCTTTAGCAGAAGTACTCTTTTTGTAGTAAAAAAAAGGAAACCGATCAATAGGTTTCCAGCATATCAACATAGATTACTTAAAATTAATTTTGTCTTCTAATGGATGTGCCTTGTGAACGCCGTGGAACGCCAGAGAAAAAAAGAATGGAAAAAATCCCTACAATGGGATTCTATCCTGATTCCATCTACCCTGTTTTGAGAATAAATCGGTCGAAATAGCGCAAGCGTGTTTGTGCTCATAGTCGCGGCTAAGGTGGTGGAACTATATCTTTCGGTTTCTCGACTAAATCTCAAAGAAAATGTTGTATAGAGCATGAATGATTTTATAGCTTAAAAGCTGCAGTTTCTAGTTCAGAGGGTATTTCGAGAAGCAATTAGCTTTTGTAATAGAACTTGATAGGGTTGATTTTTGTTTATGTTCAAATTCGATACTAGACTGTATTTTTAGGGACTGGAAAACCATAAGACAATGTTAAATTAATAAAAACAAAGTCATGAAATTTAAGGAGGCGCAGCTATAAAAGAAAATTCATAGAAATTCTGTCAATAAACTTTATTGCTAACAATAATCAATTTCTCTTTCGATCATTTATTAAAATATTTATTATTAAAAAGTCTTTATTAGAAAAATAACTATTTTAATTACATGAGTCTCTCTTCATATATCCATACTGTTCGATACACCAGGATTTCAGATTTTAAGTTGGATTTCAGTTATTAAGTTGGCTAAAGTAACGCTATATTTAATAACATAATGATTATTATAGCACAGAAATATCATACTGTGAATAATGTGGTTTCAAATAACGCACTTTGACCAATTTTACTTTGACCTACTATACATAAAATTTATAAGGAAAATTTGTGAATAGAGTACATTAAAAGACTTCATGTAACTTTATATAAGTACATAGTACAGTATACAAGCATAGTATGCTAAGCGAAATGAGTCAGTAATAAATATTAAACACAAATACAGCTTGATAACACAAAAATTGCTAAATGAGCGAGTCCTTGATTCTAATATTCACTAAAAACTTGATTTTACCATTAAAAAAAAGCTAGTACTTGTGTATTATCTGCTACCGTTAACTTGCTTAACACCGAAGTTTCTTCGGCAGCAAAATCGTTGTTGGCCCCACTGCTTGAATCCATCAGTAGTCGAGGTATTTTAAGATCTCTGAATACTGGCAATTAGATCTGCATCAAATCCGAGAAAAGGCTGCTTGCGTATGCATATGGTTATCCTTGTGTATAACGGGGACACGAGAGAGTTTTCCTTAAATCCTCTACGAAAGCATTACCCCTTAAGCAGATAACCTAGTATCCTTTGCCATGATCTAATAAATATACTTTTTTTACTTTGTTAGTGTACGCTACTTAAATATTTTACTTGGTAAGAGTCTTGCCTGCCATCTGCTAAACTTCGGCCAATATTAATTCTGTAATGTAACTAGTTCCCTCCTTATTGCATACCTTTATGGTGTAATTGGAAGCTAGTGCGGCTAACATTCAGAAGCCCAGAGCTCGAATTCAGAAGGGACATCGAGTATTTTTAACGTCTTCTGCTCCGAAATGAAATGCTTAGTGAGTTCTACAGTGATGCCTGAAGGTAGTTGATGAAGGCTGATCCACCTCTTGGGTTATATAGAGAAAATCCGCAAAAAGTATTAAGCCCGCTTCTAAATATTGTCATCAAAATGACGTGTTCGTCTCTAAAGTTTTTCATTAATTCCTTTCCTTCCCAGGCTACTTTTACTGAGGAAGAATGTATGGTAATTTCTTCCTCCTTTACTGCGCGCTTTTTTGGTGTAAATGAATGTACATTGGTAAAAAAAGGGGCAGTTCTATATCTCTCGTTCTACTGCGCCGATTGATGAAATTCAAACTGTGTTTTTTACGTCTCGAAAGCATGACTTAGGATATATATTATATTTATATATGGCCTTGTTCTAATATAGGTATTTGAAAAAATCGGACGTTTTCTGAAATGACATGGCAATGTTTTCCATATTTCGATTCTACGACTCAAATTATGCCTAAATATTAAATTTTGTAAAATTTGGTGCGACATTTACGGAGAAATTCAAAAATTTATCTTTGCGAATTTTTTTCAGTTTGCGCCAAGAATAATTCACTTGGCGAACTTCTTCTGGCAACCTATTTTCCTTTCCCTTTTTACATTGTGCATGAGAGAAAAAATCGTCCCATCATTCCTACTTTCAAATAACTTTAACGAAGTGCCTAAACCACATCTGATGTTATTATCATATTCGACAACTATGCCAAATTTCAAAACGGGCCAATATATAAATTCACGTATATCTTCGGAAATTTTGAATTAAAAATTCTAATTTTTGTAGGTGTGCTTAGAAATACATCTAGTTTAGGATGATGTTAAAAATTTTACAGATTATAATTCAAAACGGTTTTCGAAAAATATATAGTTACTTAAAAATACAAATTTTAAAAATAAATCATAAAAAAATGAGGGAAATTTATTTCTAATGAACCTAAATTTCGAAATGTAAAAGGAAGAATCAAATAAGTATAATAAAAAAAGAAAGATTAGAAGAAATATATACCAAATTCAATTAACATTGAGGAGCTAAAATTTTGGAGGCTAATTTTTTAAAACCTACTCGTGCAGTTGTTACAAAACTTGGCGGTTGGGCGTAATTTGAGTCGTAGAATCGAAATATGGAAGAAAAGGGCATATTATTTCAGAAAAAGTCCGATTTTTTGTCAGAATACCTCTGTTTGAATAATGCTATATGTACATCTAATACATATCCTAAGTTGCGCTTTCAAGACATGAGAAAAGCAAGCTGAATTTCTTTAATCGGCCCAGTAGAACGGGAGATATAGAACTGTCCTTTTTTTTTTCTTTGCGCAGTGTACCTCCGACTAACATCAAGTTTCGAATCCCGACGATACACATTTTTTACGTTTCCTGTTTCGAAATAAAATGAATAATGATCTCTGAAACTCCTTGTAGGAAAACATGAATGAATTTATAGTTATTAAAAGGATCTGGATCTGTAATCTGAACTTTTTTTGTGCATTTTTTAAAAATGTCTTTGTTATCATTTATTGTCATTTTTCATTTATTACTTGCCTTCCTCAGCACCGTATAATTTCGTTGTGTGAAGTAAAGATATTTTCAACTATTTCCAACTTTTCTATGGGTCTGAAAATCTCTTTTACTTTGTTATATTTCCAGTTTGAGAGACCTGTGAGGAAAATAAGAAAAACAAAGCACGTCGATGCTAATACAAGAGTAAACACGTATTTGGTGAATGGATATGGTTGCAGTATAGAGACAGATATTTATTGGAATGTTATCGCCGTTTGGCCTCAGACGAATTCATTGGTAGCAGATAATACACAAGTAATTAAAAACATATTTCACTACCATAACAATGCGAGGAGTTATCTTTGATTCAATAACCCATTCCCCCACTTTCTAAACCTGGAACACTATACAATGGCATACTTCACTGAAATAATATACATGTACTTTCAAAGAACCATATATGTTTCAGGAAGTTAAGATTAAATTTGAAATCTAATTTCTGTAATATCTAGAATTGATCTTTTTTACCATCCGATCACAGTCATAATAACTATTTAATACTTAACTAGGAATCTAATTTTTAACATATTCACATACGCTTCACACATTTAGAAACGCTTACACATGCAGGTGTAAAATTTCAAACCTCTAATGAAATTTATACTATAACCGGAACTGTTCAAAGTATTACTTGAAATTCAAGAAGACTTAATTTTTTTATTTCTTCACTTTCATCTGTTATGGAATAGAAAAGCTTTTCTCGGTGTTATAAATCAGCTTCTAAAGCGGCAAATGTTTGAAGCATTGTAATGCAAGCAGAAAATGCTAACAGTAAAGTATTCCGATATATATATATGACTGTTTCGGATATAGTCACGTCTCAGTTTTTAAATGAATTTCACTGTTTCGATAACAAGATTTTCATTTTCTATTTCGCAAAATTCCTTCTTTGAAAGCCTGCGCTGAAGGAAATTATTAATTCTGAAGGTGAAAATAAAAATTTTATTTAGCTTGGCGTGTGCAGTGGGATAAAATATTGAAAATATTATTCTCTGCATACTGCAATACAAGAGCGAAGTAAAAATTTATGTTGTCTGAAGACTTTAATTCAATAAGTTGTCTAGTCTGCTATAACGAAAGAGGAAATTTTTGTTTTATTCTAAAAGCTTTGATAGTTTCTTTGCTTAGTCAGGCCAACATATTTAAATCGTTATATTCTCATTATAGCTTATACGAATTTAATAAATAAGTAAAATCTCGTGCATAAAAATTGATGTAAATTAGTTTTTAAATATGATTTTATTCCTTTCGATCCAAATGGAACAAACTGGCAAATTATACAATATCCTACAAAAAATGGCTTGTAAAATTTTATAAATCCGAATGAGGTATGGGATCAGTTTAGATGTGAACATTTTTAAAATAGGAAACTGGTTTTAATTATAGGATGCATTTAGAAACGTTTAAAATTAAATTATCAGTTCAAGCTCTGTATAACCATATGACTTGTTAGTTACTATTAGCAAAATGCGAGTACAAAAATTGAAAAATATGCTTTTTATTTAAGAAATAATTCTTTTATTCTTTTTAAACCAGTTACGCAAACATAAACGAATGTAAATAAGAAAGTCACACAGTGGAAGTATGTCAGTCAAGAGTGTAGAATTAGAGCTCTCTTGAACAAAACAGGGCCGTTTGAAGCACCAACCGCCATATTATTCTGAGCTCATAGCGACACTCTGGCGCTAGTTTCACTTAACAGCGTTATATCTCATTCATTTTATAACTCAGAATGCACAAAAATTATGTATATTATCTGAATAATTATGTAATCGTTGCCACATATTCTATTCAAACACTATGATAGATCTAAAATGATATGTAAAAGAAATTAAACAAACAAACCAACAAAAAAAGAAAATGTTTTTCACAGACGATTTAGTATTTCTCATTCAATTAATTCAAATCTCACTTCAAGACAAGGCAAAAATACATAAAAACTCAAAATATCTGCATTAAAAATTACGAAGTAAATCTTAAACACTTATTTTCTCGAATAAATGCTAGAATGTTTAAGAATGATTTAATTCACAATAACAAAAGAAAGCGTTATCTTTGTTATTGCGAAGCTTAGTTTCTCCAGACTGGCAACAAATCCACTATTCTGTTAAGTTTCAAATGTAAACAAATAGGGCTGCTATGGCCAAAATAATTAGGCTTAGTCGCACTTAAATAACTTTTAAATTGTTTATAATTCTGCAATTATAACATGCAAGTTAAATAAAGGCATAAAAACCTTAACTAGAAGATAAGAACAACATAATTAAATCAATTTTAAAGCAAAAAATGCACAATTTACAAACATAAGAATAAAGAAACTGAGCTCACTGAGCCGATTTATTCAAAATAGGAGTTGCACATCTACATGTTATAGCAGTCCTATATACAAAATTTCAACGTTCTGATGCTACTCGTTTTTCTGTTATGCCAGGTACATACATACATGAGTACGTACGCAGAGACGCCACGAAAATATCTCTTCTGAATCCATTTTAAATAAGTTTTATAATTTTTTGGGGAAAATGAGTCCTTTATTCTGTACTTACGTACAGATATCACGCAAAAACTTCTTTAAATTGTATCCGATAGCTGTCAAAATGGATTTTTCGTTCAAATACGATGCTCGAAATTTTTCGCTATTACAATACTTACTTTTTACTTTGTACAAGGAAGCAAAAAATATTCTGTTGCGTTTATTGAAAAACCCTGTAAATGGAGCTGCTCGGATCAACTTTCTGTGCTGAACGAACGAGAGCATCAACTCTTGCGAATTTTCAGACATAACCTTTTACAACAAATTTATTTACGCTGACTGCAACAGACATACCAATTGCCAAACATTTCATATGGTTAACCTGGTCCGAGCTTTTATACAACGTGATGCCAGTTTTAACTAATTAATGGAAGTTTTTCTGAAGAGAAGAAACTAATACTTATATCTTAGTTTATTTATAACTGTGCGAAGTATTTTCATAGTATGAGGATACTTTGAAAGAGAAAAATTTTATAATTAGTTTAATAAATATTAAAAATTAATACTAAAACTAATATAATAAGAATTTTAAAGAAAATTAAATTACATTTTTAGAATATGTTCTTTAGAACCTTAAGCTATTATCCTCAAGGTTTTAAAATTTAAACTTAAATATTAAACAAAACTAAAAATACACTATAGAGAAGTCTTAACATTTGTGTATTGTAACCTCAGTTAACGAAGGTTGTGAAATATAAAGCAAAATCAAAAAACGATTCCAAAACGAAACAGAGCATGTAGAGACATTAGGTTATTTCGAAGCAAGAGAGATGAAAAATGAGCAATACTCTCGCCGGGAATCGAACCACGGACCTCTGGAATACGCGCCCAACGTGCTGACCACTACACCTTGAAGGCTTGAGAAGAAGGTGGAAGAAATACCTTATGTACTCCCCCTTTTAAAGAGCGACTGGGGTTCAGGGGACACAATCGCCAAATCCCTGTGGTGGAGAATCATCATCCACCACCTTTTTAGTTCGGGCGCCGGTTGTAGAGTCATTAGATTATTTTCGAAGCAGGAGCGATGAAAAATGAGCAACGCCTTCGCCGCGAATCGAACCACGTACCTCTCGGTTACGCGTCGAGCATGCTGACCACTACACTACGAAGGGATGCGAAGAAAGTGGGAGAAATACCCTATAATCATACAACACTTCTGATATTGTTATTTAAAGTAGCTACTTAGAATTTGTTTTAATTTGTGTAACAAAAAATGGTTGAAGAAATCTGTAATTTTTGTCTGTTGCTGCGATACATAGAGGGTAACTGAGAGGAGTTATCTGTCGAGTTCAGGGTATTAAATGTTTTTCATTTGTCACTTTTTCTGGTACTAAAAATGTGGTTTTTAAACTCTGATGTTACTGTTGGTTGAATGAATATATAATTCGATATTCTTAAAAGAAACAATAATTTAATATTTTTATTACCTGTATGAATATATAATTCGATAGTCGTACAAAAAACAATAATTTAATATTTTGTTAAATTATTGTTGATTCTATTTTCATATGAAAAATATATTTAATTTACCTTAAAGTAAATACTGTTACTAAGCATAATTTATAAACACTTACCAGTTACTTAATAAAACATATTTTTATACAGCTTTCCTTCTTATTCAGGAGCATGATCCAGGAACAAGATTTTGCACCTTTTTTAAATTAGCAAACTGTAATTTACCATCGTTTCATCAGCTGGGAATTGTTGAATATTATGATGTGGAAATTTGAAAGAATAAAAACGTTTTAATTTTTTCACTGAAAATGGCGTAGCTTTCTAATAGCTTCCCAGCTTAGGTGATTTGATTCTAGTCAGTAAAAAACTTTTTCCTGGTCGATGAACAGTAAACATATAACCAGATTAAATGTTTTGATAAAATAAAAATCACAAAATTTAGCTGGATAATATTTATTTATACAGGCATATCATTTCTGCTACATAAACGCGCTATCTGTACAATATTCTCATAAATTATAAAACTTTAATTGAAAGTACTTGAACAAAAAATCGAATTTTCTACAACTTTAGAAATTTCTATGAAGGATAAAAATAAAATTAGTGTTACACAACAAGGAATCAAGACAAAATTAATTTTATTTCTACAATATTAAGAATGAGCATTTCAATTACTTAATTTTAGCTTCGGAATCCTGTAAATTATGCTAATAAAATCATTTCTAAAGTCATTGTGTTCTTTCAATTTCAGAAATTATTTCGTAAATACAACGAAGTCGCATGCTTCGTTAATTAAACATATAGCACGGCAAATTATTTTAATTTAGAATGGTAATAGAGATTATTTGTTGGTTATATAAAAGAAATTTTTAAACAAATCTATTATTTCATCAATTATTCAACTATTCGTCTACATTCTTGTATTATTCAAATGAATTATAACGTGAAACATATTAGCCAATAAAACGAACTGGTGTTTTCATTAGATTACGTAGGGAAACGAAACCATTATTTCATGCGAGTAAGGAAGCTTTTCGCTCAAGAAAAACACTTATATAAAACCTTTACACTATCAGGACAGTGTCTCCGAGTATATGAAATGAATGAAACATTTATTCTACAAAACCCAAGTAACTAAACACGACTTGTTTACTTTTCCCTTGTTTTTATCACTCCTATAGCATAATGCTGTTCTGCAAGTCTCGAAAAATGTTGAATTCCTCTGTTACTAATTACTCAGATTTACCATTTAATGCATAGTCACTACGCTCCTTTCCTTTTCGCTTTCTTTTAATTCATTAACTATGTTGAAAAACCTATGCACAAAATGTGATCATAGAATTTTATGCATTCTGTGATGTCCTTTTTCTTTTCCACACTCTTAAATTTCTCAGTCAATTATGAATTTCTATTCAGTATCAGTTATTATCACTTGTATTCATATTTCGTAATCAATTAATGATTTATATTCATTTTTGTAACTGACGATTTATAAAATTAATTGATCCCATAAAAAGGATATAAGCTATAAAAAAGAGGTAACATACTGTGAAAAGAATTAGTACTTTATTGCAAAGTTAACTTTTTTTTTACTTATTACATGTTTCGCTCTTAGGCACGACATGGAAATGGAAGGATGCCCTGTGGATGTCTTTTCAAGGAAAATTGGCTCATTACACACGGGGAAAACCAGCTCGTTCGCCAGGACTCGAACCCCAGACTCTACCAGTGTTCAACGGCTTTTACCGCTTGGCTGCTGTTGCGAAAAGTTAACTGTTTGGAAGCATTTAATGTAGTATGCAGTATAATGTCTAGTGTAGCAACAGAGACTCTTGCTACCAATACTAGGTAAAACCAAATTCTGAAGCATCACAAATATATTTATGTTGTTGTTGTTGCTTATGCTAACTTGTCTGACGTACTCAGCCCAAGCCCACGAAATTCCTCGTGGCGAGGAGCGCTAGATTACGCCTGTCGTTGGCAATATCCTCGAGCACCTAACAGGTGACCGTGCGATTTGGCCCAGTTCCGCTCCAATTTTAAAGGAGAGCACCCCGGAGGGATGGGTCCGAGGGTCTCCCACCCCTCTCCCCTTCCACAAAGCTACACGAGAAGACTTTCGGCTCGCCGCATGAAGCGCCATGCCGCACCGACACTCTACATTTACAAACATCCATGCCTTCTCCAGGATTCGAACCCGGGCCCTTCGGCACGGCAGTCAGCGACGCTAACCACTATATTGGTGGGCGGCACAAATATATTTATATAAGGTTTTATTGTATATTCTTTAAATACGTTTATAATATGTGTATGGTAAGTTTTCATTTTATAATTAAAAATTATAAATTTCGCTAGGTTATTTTTTATTCAGAACTTTCAAAGCTTGCTTACAAAACTTGATGGTGCTTCCTTAGTATCTGAGAGGTTAGTCATCAAAAACTAATATTGCCAGATTTGTAATATGAAACTTATAAATATCGACAGAAACTTATTTGATGGCCACGTTAATCATAAAATTCAAACTTTGTTCATTTAACCTGCGCGCACATACACGTAAAGAGGGTAAATTTCACACACACACAAAGGGAAAAAAAGAAAGTCCGGGAGAAGATGTATAATTAACTAGTACAAGACTTCTACTACACTTTTTAGTTACAGCTTTAATTTACTATTTTTTTTTTTGCATTCCCTATCCCATTGCCGTCTAGTTAAAAGAAAAATATAATTATTACAAGAAGGCGTGTTACATAGTTTTTTGGTATATGGGAAATGGGAAACTGAATGAATTAGATGGCACTGCAGTCTGACTCATACTTCTTCATTAATTAATGAATTCATTCGTACTGCACGTTCATTAATCCTTAGAAAGTCATTAATTTGAATTTTAAGTTTGCTTTTATTTTCTTCAACACATTAGACCCCCCCCCCAAAAAACACTCTTTAGAATAAGCATGGCTTTCGCTTTAACCACGAAGAGGACCTCGCGCTTTTAAAGCATTTTGAAAGGAGAGGCTTTTATATAAATTAATTTCTTGTAATCAGTATTCAAAAAAGGTAGCTACAAGAATTGTTTATTAATTAATGATCCAAGATACATATTATAAAGTTTTTGATAGTTTAAGAATTTTATACGAACAGCATTGTAAAATTTTCAAAGTATGAGAGTACTGGAGCCAAACAGCATTGGAAATTTTTCAGCTTGAGCACCGTAAATCCAAGGCTTTTGTAAATATGAAATTTAACATTATATTTTCCCGTGTAAAATAAAATATCTAAATAGTAAAATGTTTAATAAGCTTTAAGAAATTAAATTAAAAGGTTTCTAAGTTTGACGTTCAAAATTTGCAGAGATAGTTCAGAACGAATTTACTGAATTGAATCACTTTTCTAGATAGCAAAGTTTAAAGAAAATAATTAAGAGGTAATTATACAATGATGCTTTTCAATTCGTTTGCAAGTTATGGATTCGTAGAGATCTCCATCAGGAACTGGGGTTAATGAAATAGAAAAATAGAAAAGCGTGAAGCTTTATTTGCAACTTGAAATGAACAGCAGTTCTTACGAAGATGATAAACGACTATCTCTCTCTCTCTATATATATATAAAGAAGAAAGTCTGTTGGTTTGTCCTCTAATAACTCAGTCACTACTATAGCTACCGTCACCAACCTTTCTACAATTCTTTTCTGGGTCCTGGAAAAGGTCAACATCCATTTATTTCCAAAAAAAAAATGGCTAAAATCAGAGCTATTAATTAAAAACGTTGAAAACGCTCATTTTCGCCCTCATTTTACCGAGTGGCAATCGTCTCGCAACCTGAAGATGAAAATCTGCTTTATTTCGAGAAGCGTTGCCACTGCTCGCTTTCAAATAGTACAGTCTGTTAATAAAAAAATTTCGAAGTTTTACGATGAAATAAAAATAGCATTTCCAAATATTAAATACATTATTCCCGATTCCAAAAATTTGGAGGAAGCCATTTCGACTATTCCCATTTTCATACGACTTTAATCAGCTGAGTTATTAATTAAAAACTCTGAAAACACTAATTTTCGCACTCATTTTTCCGAGTGGCAACAGTCTGGCGCGTTGAAGATAAAAATGCTTTATTTCGAAAAGTGTTGTACCGCTCGCTTTCAAATCGTAGAGTTTGTTAATCAAAAATGTGTAAGTTTTACAAAATCTATACGTATAAAGAAGAATGTTTGCTTGTTTGTTCGCGTTATTGATTTCTGCTCAATTAAATTGAATATAGGGGAAATATTGGATGGAACTTTTACGACCATTTGATTAGAAAAACGAAAATCATTAAAAATTGAGTGCCATTGTTGCTGATATAATGAGAAAGAATTAGCTTATTTTTCTATCGAAATTTTTTATCTGGGTTTCATATCGTATCAAACTAAAAAATGTATGACTATGAATCGTATTTTTTGCATCGTTATTCAATTTATTCCCGCAGATACCGAAGTGGCTATAAAATCGAATTTTAAAGCAATTAATAGTCACCGAAGTTTTGTCAAAGCGTTTTCTAAAATCGCAGAGTCTATACATTATCTGTTTCCCTGTTGGCCTATGCACAACCTAAATGTGACTTCATTTTTGATACAGATACCATCAATGTTCGAACTGCAACATCTCTTTCGCGATGAATGTAGGGGTAAAACATTCTATTGCGGACTGCAGTAAAAGCCTCTCAAAGTGGAACGAAATTATCCAGTCACTAGAAAAGACTTATACATTATTGTCAAAGCAGTGGATCATTCACATCATGTTTTATATGGCTGAAAATTCCTGCCGACAACAGGTCAGGTTTTATTAAGATTGACTACTAAATTTTAAACTCTCAAAGGATAAAATGCCAGTTGGATACAGCGATTATGAATATAGGATATGGAATCCAACACCGGAATGGATTTTCATACGGAATGCAATTTCAAAGCTATCGTGCGAGGAAAGGTACAAGCACTGCTCGAAAACCAAGAAACGTATGTCACAGAAATCTCATCGGTCAGACAAATTAACACGGATTCCGTTAACATCAAAAAATTAATCCCTGGAAACACAAAAAACTGAAGAATGCTGACACTGAAAATAACTTACTGCAACTGAGAAGCGACTTACGGAATAGCTTCAGATGGCAAATTCTCTTACCAAATTATCGGCCGTTTTTGTTCTTGTGTTATATTTTGTACACATAGTTTGTGAAAATAGATATTTGTATAAATATGTTTTTTCCGAAAAAATCATAAACCTCTTCTACAGAGGGTGTTCACACATTTTTGTTCACACGTTATATTTCATTTACAAATTTACACATAAACAAACCTTAGAAGTTTATTATTACCTTAGAATTCAATTTATGTTCAGTGTAATAGCTCTTTTGTTAAACTATCATATTATATCTTGATTTTCCAGCAAAAAGTCCTTTTCTTAAAACATCAAGGTTGATTTTATTCCGCTCCTCCTTCACAATCTTCCAGAGTCCATCCAATATTTTGCGATGCCGCTTATAAAGAGCTAGTTTTAAAAGTCCAAATGCACAGTAATCCATAGTAGACACATCAGAGGACTTGGGTGAGATGCATTTAAAGGCAATAGCTTCAATTCCGATTTCAGTTTTCATTTTTTCAAAAAATAGACCAGTAGATTTAGACGTATGGTTTGGAGCCTTATCCTGATGGAACTTAACACAATGAAGAATGTTTGGATAAATAAATGGAATTTCTTCTTTAAAAATAGGTGTAAAAAATATTGCTGATAGTAATCCGAATTAATATTGACATTTTTCTACTTTCCTTATTTTACGTTTTCTGTTATAAGAGAATGCAGTAATAACATAGAACCTTTAGAAAACTTTCTTTGTTTTCCTTGAGCCAACATACTAAGGCTTTTCTCCTCTTTTTCCTCTCGTAAAGGAATATTTTTCTATTGCAATCAGGATAAGTATATCCAAGCCTCATCAATGATAACTACATATTGCCATTTTTCACCTGCCAAATAATTTTCATACAGCAATCTGCACATAGTCTTACGCTAAGAAACATGTTTCAGCGTTAGGCGATGAACATCATGTTTTTTGTTTTGATTAGCTTTAAATCAGATCTTATAATTTTGTTCACAATTCCTACAAAGATATTTAAATATTTTGCAATAGCTCTTTGCGAGGCCTGGATTTTCCTTTAAAACATGAGATGCAACTTTATATTTAAAAAGAGATGTACGCACCTTTGTTGGGTATCATTTTTTGCCCTTTTCCCGTCAGATGTAAAACTCTGACGTTTCTTTCCTTTCAGATTAATTATGTCACTTATTTTACATGTAGAAATATTATTAAAATCATGATTTTCACATCTTTTTTTAATAATTGAATAATGGTATTTCTCTTAGGACAGGGTAAAATTATAGCCTTCGATCTATTGTTTATTTTTCAGGAATATTAAAAAAAAAGAATATTTCTGCTGATGCAGACGATAATTAACCTTATTCCAATTTGATGCCAGTCACGCTTATATTTTAAAATTAATATTTAAATTCATGGAGAAAATCAAAATCGTTACAAAAATTTATGAACACCCTCTGTAGATTCCTGTCAATTTAGAGATAATATTCGATTCTTAAATCAACTGATAACCCTGATTCCGTAAACTATTAGCTCCATAACTGACACATAGTATACGAATGATAAGTATCTTTCTCGTATAGAAGTGTGTGGGGTATGCGCACTGTAATTAATAATGGTGGTTTGAAAATGGCGGGTATTCTGCTAAGTGACGAACATGATAGCTTCTGTGAACTCTGTAATAGCAACATTGTAAATTTTGCAGCAGAAAACATTACCGAAATATTTTCTACAGCAATGAACGTAAGCACATGCCAAAAGTAGTTTAAAAAATGCTTAACGTATGATTCCTCTTTATAGGTTTATTAAATATCATGATGGCGTTTTCCACTTTGATGAGCAGCTTCGAGCAATAATGGAAGACATTTCGCAACAGGCATTGAATGAAATCGAAGGAACATCAGGCATAAATCGCCTAACAGTTTTCTGACATTTTTATACAATGGAAAAGATAAACATGGTTAGGAAATGGCTTCCACATGCTGCGGCTGAGGAGTAGAAAATGCAGTGCGATAACATTTGTTCTTCACTTTTATCTTCACGTCAAAAGGGGCATTTTTTCTGGATATGATCATTACGGTTGATGAAAGGTAAAAGCTGCAACATAATCTCATACTCTAAAGTTAATGGTAAGCATCCAGTGACACCTTAAAAACAACAACAAAGCCGACCTGCGAGGCTAAAAAAATGATGTTTCGCATTTGGTGAGAATGACGGTTTGCAATTTGTTATGAGCTCCTTAAGACCTCTGTAATCTACTGCGTGCAGCTGACACGTTTACAAGAGAAATACATGTTTGGCTATTTGCATCCGCCAACAGAAGAGGGATTTAATTCCACGATGACTACTTCATACGCTTAGAGAAACACCAAAAGAAAAATTACAGGATTTGGTCACGAGATTCTTCATCATCTATTTCATTAAGACATAGTACCGCCTGTTTACCATTTGCTTAGAACCCTGCTACAGTTCTTATATGCGGAACCTTTCCAAATATGCGAGGTTTTTGAACAGGGTATCGAACAGCGTTTGCCTTCTAAGACACTCGGCAGGCAGCGATGGTGATTACAATAGTGGTTGATTTCCATTAGACATGACTTCAAAACTCTCTTTAAAAAATAGGAAAATTTTCGAAATGACGCAATATTTTATATCAAACAATTATTCTTTACTAAGGTATGTAATATATGACGTTACAGTTACAGTTTACTAAATGTAGTAATGCTATAAATATTCATAAAAATTATTTCAACTAATTCCATTACATGTTTTATAAACTGGACATATCATTAAAAAATAAATTAAAGGTATAATAAACTATTAATGACTATACTCATTCTTTTAAAATCGATGCTTATTAAGCAACTGAAGTTATAAATTGGAAACTAAAAGTATTAAACAATAACAAATGACAATACTGGCTATTCGCCAACTAGCTCAAGAAATAAAGATTTTACGACTAGGCAACGCTGTCTGGAATGATAAATAGTCTGCTAGAATAATATAACGTGGATTTAGGTCCAAGAAATTAGAGAAATAGATGTTTTTAACGCCAATGAAACACGCCAATTCCCATTTTAAAATACTGTTTATAAACGTAATATAATAAATATTTTTACGAGATAATTCAATGTTCTAATTAAAATGCATGCTGCATTATAAAGAGAAGGAAATTTAATTTCTTTGAACATAAATATTGAAGTAATAAATTATTTTAATATTTATAAACTATAGCTTATGTATTATAGCCTATAATAACTATTAGCTTAAGGTTTTAAAATTTTCCTAAAAAAGAACAACATCTGGGGCCAATACGGTTAAAATTTTTCAGCTGAAATACATAATTTATTTTAAAAATCCGTGCAGCTCAAATAATAATTTAATTACATACGCGTTACATATATATGAAAAGTAATTAGTTATTTTAATAGCTTTTAGTGGAAAATACTTGCAAATAAATAATTGATTCAGCTTACTAAGAATTTTATTGCTATTACTAAATAAATGAAAAATGCTTTCTTTTGCAAATGCCTTGCAAGGCGAAAGCATGTAAATATTATAATATTTAATAACAAATACGTTTAGTAAGTGTTTTTATATGAAATGCTAATAGTTCAAAAAAATTTTATTTTCACACAGTTTATTGTTACACGGGCTAAACTATTGATAAGAGCGCATCTACGAAATTGGCAGTTTTTTTATTGTTTTCACAGCTGTTATGTATACTTGGTTCTTCACAGAGAAGCGTACAGGAATAAAAATCCTCATGTTATAAAAAAATAACTGTAACTTAACAAGGATTGAAAAGATAAAATGCTATTGTATTTGAACAAAAATGAGCAAGCAAAATTTAATAAATAAATGATAAAAAAACATTTTTAAAAACCATTTAAAAAGATCATATATTTCGTAATTAATTTTTCCTTTAGCTGCTAAATCTGCTAACAGCTAATGAAATATTGTACACAACGAATGAACATTAATTTACAAATCATTTTTACTTAAAATTACTTACGTAAATTTCGTAAAATTAAAAGGATTATCTGGATGCGATAGTAAACATTTAAAATAAACTGATTTATATCAGCTGTAAAACCTTAAAACATGACTTTAAATAAATAAAATTTTTCAGACTTCAAAATTTGGAATAATTGGTGGTCTTCATGATATACAAAGTACGTTTATGTAAATATTTTCCTAGAATATGATTAATAACTCGAATCCAAGTACAAAATTTCCTTCTGTACCACTTCTTGCAACTAAGTTTCGCAAAAATATGTCTCATAGCTTTGTTATTACATGTAAAGATATGCTCTATTGCACTTTTGCTCTGTTTTGAATACTAATTACCTGTCGACATTCAGGAGTGGACGCAAAATTTAAATCAAATCCACGGATTGACAGCGTTTCAAAACAATTGCATAACAAAGTATCCCATTAATGGTTGGTTACAAATCCGTAACTCTATTTTAAGAAATGAATCAATGAATTTTCAGTTTATTGTTGAAAACTTGAGGTTACGGATGGTCTTCATGGTCTGTAGAAACTATTCAGTTTATTGTTTGTCTTGAGTATCTTCAAGACCGGAAAAACCAAATACTATAAAATTCTTTCTCTTCCTAAAGAATCGTTTTCATAGTTTGTGATTGTTTTCAAGCATATGCTTTATCTTATCATATTTCTATTTAGCTTTGAATTGACAATGATAACATGATAATACGTTTTAAATCAAATAAGAAACGCTCAACAGGGATTTCTAGTATGCAATGTTACATAATTTAAATTTTATTCGCAAGTGTTTTATTTATATTTGAAGAAACCATTTAATATTTATAGCGTTTCAAAATGATTCCACTACCCCTTCAATGTTTGGTTGCAGATATATGTTTTTATTTTAAGAAATGAACCAAATGAGACAGCCTCTTTAACTGTGAAAACGTTTGTGCTGTGACACGATTATTTTAAGATTTTATCAAATGCTTTATGAAATGTAGATTTATCAAAAGCTTTATGAAATGTAATTCCGTATATGTACTTCCTATGAAATGTTTTCGAATTAAAGAGCCGTTTTTTATGTAAACAAAGATTTTAAGAGGAAATAAAGTTAATCCTTTTTGACTTTAGTTGGCAAACGTAGTACCGGGGGAAATTGTCAAAGTTATATGATTTCAATCATTTTCATCAAGGCCCATTACAGATCATATAAAATCGTATTTCATTAATTACAAATTTTTGAATTTTAGCATTTCTTAAAATCGTAATTCAAACAGACTGCTTATAAATTAATACATTTTTAACGCAAAATGTATCTTAGAAATAGACATTCCAAATTTTAGTACGCATTATTATTAACAGCATTTTCAAAACGGCCTGAAAAAGTTTTAATTAGTGATATCTACCGTAGTTTTCAGGTATGAGCTGGAAGATGATTTCTCAAACACTTCAAAGGGCAGTTATTGATTTCTTAGGAGTTTCCGATTGATTCAAACAAAAAACATCGGAAGTTATTGCCAGATGATGACGTCTATGATCGTTTAAATATCTTCCATATTAATAAAGTGTTTCTCTTAATAACATAGCAAACAGAAGTTTTTATAAAGTAATTTTACCTAAACTTCTTAAAAACATTTTGCAATAGATGATATCTTATACTATCAGTATTATATATAAAATGATTTCTAACGCCATAATCTGTCAAATTCGAAATTCGTTTTTGAGTTATTATTTATTATTTTCTAATTCCAGTTCTTGCGCTTATGCTCAAGTGTGTCAAAAATAATATTTAATGGTAACAATGAACTTTTATAGTAACTCGCAGAATACAGTTCTCTCTTTACACAATATTCTTCTTTAAACTAAATTTAAAGAGTAATCGTCTCTTTCGAAGTATTATCTATTCTTTATTATTTTGATAAGTTTCTGTTTATACATTACTTTAAAATTTTCATATTTTTCTGTTCAAAAATAAAATGCGAAAACAAACGCTGGAGCTTTAAAAATAAATCTCCGTTCTTTATTATTTTGATGATTCTGTGTTTATATCACTTTAAAATTTTTGTATTTTTCTGTTCAAAAATGAAATTCAGAAACAAACGCTGAAGCATTAAAAATAAACCTTTTGATGATTTTTAATAAATAGTAAAAATTAAGTTTATCAATCGCTAACAACAGGAATTAATTTTGTTTACTTAATAGAAAAGCTCCTCCGGAAGTTTTAGACTGTAATGTGGGATTTCGAGACTCACATGACTAATGTGAGGTACTTAACGCAATTTAAAACTATTACAAGTTTATTTTTCTTATTCAACCAATTCGGCTATTGAAAATTAATTCTTTGTTGGTATCACAAGATTAAGAGAGCCTTAGTCTGAAAGCTCACTCCATTATTTTCTTTCTTAAACTGGAAGTCTAGGTCTACGACTAAACATGAAATGGCTAGCTAATCGTACAATCTTTTTAAAAATCGTCAGTAGTCCCAAGAAGTACCCATCAGTCTTAAGACACAATGGTAAATTTGAATTGAGTATCACCGATGATAAGACAAGCGTCGAATGTGATAGTGGTTACTTGTTACTATTAATAACTTGAAAAAGTTACTAATAGTACTATAATCACTTGAAACTACTATTAATAACTTGAAAATTTTATGTAAAATTAATTAAATGTGGAATATTTGCTTTGTGCCTTTTCTGTCGATGTTGTGCTAATCACTAGATCTTAATATTATATGAACTGAGCGATGTTTTACCAGAGAAATAAATATTAATAATATTAACTCATTACATTAATTTTTTTTATTTTGCTCTTAAACTGACTAATTGTTATATGCGTATTAAAACTCAACATTAAAATGCGTAATAATTTATTTAATCATTTTCTGGTATTAAAAGTATATTAATTTCCATATAAAAATTGGCCTTATCAATTTGCATATTACTTTATCATATAACAGTTAATGAACATTTATAAAATCGTTCATTAACTGTAATACGAGGACTAAAATGTTATTTTAATTTTCTTTGATTTCGTAATAATCATTTTGACATATAACTAAATTAAAGTCAATTATTAAAGTAATGATTCTTTCTTACTCAAAATAAAAAAGTTTTATTTTAAGTTACGGCCGCTGAAGTTTTTTTACGTTTTCGCTGAGCTCATAATCTGTAGACTGCTCTAGCCTTCCTTTGCTAATAAAATACTTTTTCTGTCTTTTTAGCTTTAATTAAGCCTCATGTTGTTGTCTTCGCTTTAACGCCACATACGCGTAGTTCAACAACAAAATCACAAGCTTTTTAAAAGCTGAATATCAGCATATGTTTAGAATTCACGGTACGTTGTTAAGTGTTGGTATACAATTTTCATATTTTGTTTCAATCTTTTCTCAGTTCATCATGTTAATTTTCTTAGTAAGATGGCTAAGAAAAAACCTTTGTCATTTTATAACTAACTTTTTATGTGTTAATTTTATTATATATCACCTTCTTAACGCTTACGCTACATAAAGTTCAATTCAACAACAAAATATTTGAAAACAGTATGTCTTTAGAATTTGCGACAGCAGCCTAGCGCTCTAGTGATGACAGTGTTCTATTCTGTGCAGTGTTGCCAATGCTAGTATTAAAATCGTTAAGTTTATTAATAAAAAATTCGCTAAAATTTTACAAAACATGAAATAAATAATAAAACAAATTCTATATTCACAACTCGGGCTTCCAGGTGCCAATCTTCATGTGGAGGACTACGTTATTCAAAATTTCATACTCTAAATACTGTCTTTTTTCACACTGCGAGGTACATATATACATACATGCAGAGTCTTCAGTCTTTAATTTGTGTAAAAATAATTCAGAGCAATAACGTTTGCTGACAACAATATGAGAAGTGATACATCGTTTATAATGAACCGACGCAAAATCCAATTTCAAGACTAATAATCCCTTTTGAGCTGATGAAGTATAAAATAATCGTTGTAGCATTCCCAGGAAAAAAATATCATGTATTACAAAATTTACTCTTAAGTTCATTACGATACATATAATAAAGGAAATATAAAAACAAATATATTCCGTTCCTGTTAAGTCCTGTTATCAAATGTATTGTTGCATGGTTGCCATGTACCATGTTTATTTTTAAATATGTTGCATGGCATCTCACTTTAAATCTCGTGGAATCAATTACTTTAAACATGTTGCAAGGCAATTCTCTTTTTCTACGTTTTAACTTGTTCTAACATAGTCCTATTGGAAATGATGTAACAATTTCTATTCAGTCTTGGTTAAAATTATTCGCACTCAAGAAAACAAATACAAGTCCTTTGACTTCAAAATGCAGGTTTTACTCACTAAAGTGCCTAAAACATAAATTACACTAGCATAACATCACATCATGTATCCATATTTCGTGCTATAAAATCAACAAATTCCATTCTTCATACAAAAAAAAACTTCTTTTCTTCATAAACCCTTTACTTTAAGTTACTATACAAAGCGCATTTAAAATGAATTCAAGACGAAGGTGATGAAAGATCATCACCCGTTCAAGATCATTTGATGAAGAAAAGAAAATGCAATTTTTTGTTATCGGTATTGTTTAAGGATAGAAATGCTATAAGAAAAATGATTCATTTGAACGAAGTAACGAACAATGACAACTACAGACATATAATTAAAACACATTACGTAAATCATGCATTTTGTATAACTTTTGTACATATGAATTTTATGTGGCTTCGTAAAATATCATACGTTTGCAAAGAAAATGTAATTTTCGAGTTAATAAAATCTAAATCAAATTTCACTGAAAGATTTTTAGATGAACTGTTTAAAAAACAATTTAATATTTGTCTTGAATTTTCCTGTCTTAAACCTACCTTCCACATTTCCACACTTTTATTGGGAATATGTCAGTTATATAAAAATAGAATTTTTATGCATTGCAATATAATGGTTATGTATGCATGTATAATTAATAGTTTAGATTCTGGAAACTAGAAATTTTCAGAAAAGATTATTCGCTTTTCCTTAAATTTTATGGCAGAACGTAGTTTGAAAACCTAGATAATAATAAGCTTTCAGAAGGTAATATGAAAAAGTGAATTAAAATTATTTTCCTCCTTACCTTGCCCCTGAATATTGTGAAGCTGACCAAGAAGGTAGAAAACAATCAGCAAACACGTGGAAATTTCCATCTTAATCTTTCGTAACACACTTCCGCCTGATACGCGGATGAACTCGGAAGAATAATCAGGAGCAGTTCGGCTTGCTTGCAAAAGAAGAAAAAGCGTGAAATATTAACCCCTTTCGAACTACATCGGAGGTAATTTCAAGAGCTATTAATTCGTATTGCCACCCGTGCCGGTGCGATGAAGGGAAAATGTTGGCGATATTCCTCCTCAGCGTAAGCACAATCTTCAAATGAAGGACGAGATTTTGAGAACCCCGGTATCTATAAAGAAGATCGCTACGCGCCGGAGGGAACCGCTGTCATCGCCAAAGTCGCCAAATATGAAACTGCCCGAAAGATATTTGTCATTGTTTTTTCAGCATTTTTGGTAATTTTTAGTATTTAGAAGAAGGTAGGAAAATGAGTTATAATCCTTTCAGAATGTTTCAGTTAAAAAATTTATCGAAAACATATTTCCAGGAATACTTTCAAATGTTGAATGGTGGAAAATTTGGTACTTAAAATTTCTTAGAGTTCTTTTGAAATGGAATATTAAACTATCGCAAAATTATGCAATAACTTCATGACACTAAATTAGTGTACCAAAATTGTAAAATATTTATCACGTTTGTAAAAAAAATTTAAATTTGACAGGGTAATTTTTTTTATTTTGAATTACAGAGAAGATTTTAATTTAAATGCTACTTGAATGAAATATTTTTTAATTAAAATTATTTTCTTATCTAACACACAACAAATATATAACACACAACAAATGTAAAAAATGAAGGATTTTTCATCTGAAATCCACAACTATAGTTTATTAATAGTAGGAAATCTGTATTTCCAGAAAAATATTAATATTAAGGATTTCGCATAACATGAGTCGTCAAAAAAGTAAAGAAACCGCATTATTCTTCAGAATGCAAAATTAAGCAGAGAATGGTAAACTTTAATTTTTAGGAAATGAAAGGTTATTTTGGATGTACATAAAACATAAATATGACTTTATCTTTACTCGCTAATAAATGATAAATTAAAACAATTACGGAAATTAGACTACGTAGTTTTTGCCGGAAGGTTTTGTTTGTAAATTTAGTTTAACATTTTAGTTCACATAAATATTTTGAGGACGATTTTCACATACAAACTTTGAACACGGAATTATAATGATCGAAACTTTTAGTCTTCAATTTAATCTCAGATTTCAGATATAAGCACAGTTCAACTGCCAAACAAAGTTATTAACATATACACTGTAGAGTCATTAGGATTTTGTTCAAGCAGGATTCATGAAAGATGAGTAATTGTTCTTGCCGGGATACAAACCTCGGACCTCTCGAATACGCGCCGAGTGTGCTGATCATTACACCACGAAGATTTGTTAAGAAGGCATGAGAAATGCCTTATATACTCCCCGTTCATTTTAATGGACGACAGGAGATTAGGGGACCCAGTCGCAAATCCTGGTGGTGAAGAATCATCATCCACCACCTTTTTTTTAGTTCGGGTGCCATTTTAGTGTCATTAGGATTTTTTGAAGCAGGATTCATGAAAAATGAGCAATGCCCTCGCCAGAACTGAGACCTCGGACCTCTGGAATAGGCGCCAAGTGTGCTGACCATTACACTACGAAGCCATGCTAAGAAGGCGGGAGAAATACCTTATAACACAAATATAATTATTTTTCTACATAAAATGTTGGCAATGATAAGTTTCCTGAACTATGTTAAAAATTTGTTAGGTTTTTACAGATGTTCAACAACTGCAGAAAATTCGAAGAGTAAAATCCAGGTATATATCAAAGCTGACAAGGATTAACATCAGTTATTAATGTAATATTTTAACTTTCAGTTCAATTTCAGTGTAAACTGGAGATACTAAATTTAGTTACAGAGCGACCTTGGTGCACTCTAAAATAAGTCCAGCTTGATAAACGTCCTGTTTGGACGCGAATTTCGTTTGAAGTACAATCAACTTCGAAGAGTCACGACTGCCCGCACTGTCCTTCTTTACTTTTTTCGAAACAATGCGACCACATGTTTTTCACTAAAACGCCATAGTAAATGTGCCAAAATATTGAGGCGAAATCTTTAAAATGGCTACATTCCCTTCAGGATTCAGTGAAGAGGAGGCTAAGGAAGCCCCTACTGCATTAATCAAGAAAATCTTTGCCAAATGGATAAATGTCAAAAATTGTCTAAAGAAGTGCCATCTCATAAAAGCTCAAACAAGCCGTAATAGTATTGTCTGAAATGAACAAACATATTATATTTCCAAAACATCCTGAGGAGGAGGCATAAATACAACTCTTTCGCAGACATTTAGTGAAGGTCAAACCTTATGATTCTTAACCAAATAGAAACCAAGCAGAGACCAGACCAAAGAAAAAGATAAATATAGTAAGTAAATTTTGATTCATTTTCATCCACTGCAACTGCATTTTGGTTTTAAAAAATTTTTATATATAAAGAAGAATGCCTGCGTGTTTATGTGTTTATTCGCGATTAACTCAGTCACTACTATAGCTATCGTCACCAAACTTTCTACAGTTCTTTTCTGGGTTTTAGGAAAGGTCGACGTCCACATTAAAAAAAACTTCCTAAAATCAGAGATATGAATTAAAAACTCTTAAAACGCTAATTTTTGGCGTTATTTTTTCCGAGTGGCTACAGTCTTGCACGCGTGAGATAAAAATTTGTTTTATTTAGAGAAGTGTTGCCACTGCTCACTTTCAAATTGTAGAGTTTGTTAATAAAAAAATTTAAGTTTTACAACGAAATAAAAAAAAAAACTGAAAGGATTCAGATTTTAGATTACGTCCAAAGGGATCTTGCTTAATAATATGATAACTTGCCGAACGAAACAAGCATTAAACTAAACCCAATACGAACACAAAAACTAACCTAATATAATTCCAATAGTCAACTCAATACAATTCCATTAATCCATCCAGTACAGACCCATTAACCAACATAATACAATTCCAAAAATTCCAATAGCCAACCCAATGCAACTTCAGTTACCAACAAAGAAACATAAGCACTAAATTGAAAAGTGATTCAACGTTTTAATGATTCAACGCAAAACGCCCAAACGAAAGTAATAGTCCTTCGGGACTAAATCCCTTTGGACTAAAAAATAGCATTGCCAAACATTAAGTACATTATTCCCGATTCCAAAAATTCTTGGGAAGCCATTTCGACTGTTCCCATCTCCGTACAACTTTACTTAGCCGAGATATTAATTAAAAAATCTGAAAAACTACTTTTCGCACTCATTTTTACCGGTGGCAACAGTCTGGCGAGTTGAATATAAAAATGCTTTATTTCGAAAAGAATTACTACTACTCGCTTCCAAATTGTAGAGTTTGTTAATCAAAAATTTGTAATTTTTACAAAATCTCTATATATGAAGAAGAATGACTGTTTGTTTGTTTGTACACTTTTCCTTGGATAATTTGCAAAATATTATATATATATATAGCTACATTAAAATTTTAGAATAGTAATTTTTCAAATTCATTGGAATGTCTTGTTATTTTGTTTATAATACATGACATTGGAAATGTTATTACAATTGCTCTGGCTCTCCTGCTGCATATATATGTAAAATATAAGAAAATATGATAGCTGCTTTCAAAAGTAATTGGCGATCTCAAAATTAGCATTCTAAATTTGGTGATCTCCCATTTAACGCATCTGTTCTCCCGAATTCGAGATTTTTCTACGTTACGTAAAGCTGCTTGTATAATGAAACCAAAACTAATATTAACCAATGATAGCTTGTCTCTAGAATCGCACGTACTCTGGTATAAAAACCTGTGGCAGCTAATTACGTCACCCTTGAGGGTGACCTCCCACGTGACGATGGACTTTGAATGTTTTGACTTCTCTGAGCATCTTGTAAGAGACTCTTACATATTTAAATCCTTTTTACTATGTGATATGCAAGTCGTACTTTCAAGGAAAAATAGTTTCAACCACATTTGAAATGAAAATATTTCTTTAAAAGAGTTTTTCCTACGCATTTCAGAAGTAATTTGCCCAGCCAGTGGCAAATCACCGTGCTTCCGCGTGACCATGCAAGGACTGTGCCATGTCTGCCAAAAGCCATTTACTGTAGATAGTGCATATATTCTATTTTTATGTACTTAGTACCCTTATGTTTATATCCCACTACTCCAGAAAATTAAGTACTTTCATTTTCTCGATCATATTTATTGTTATAATCATGCATTTTCCTATACTAATTTGTCAAAGCCAATGAAGTGACTGTATTAGCACCACGTGACGTGACGCTAATTTGGACTTTGATTTTCTCAGAGATCATATACTTTTATACTAAAATTTCTTGCTGTATAGGCATTATAGGACTCTCATCTACAGCAGAAAATTTTGTTTTCTTAATCATTATATCTATTTATTTTTAAAATTGTGGTTTTACATGACTCTTGTCCACAGCCAATGACAAGGATACACCGGCATCTCGTGATGAGGCCATCCAAATGGACTTACCTAAATGGAATTTGTTTTTATAATGTTGATTGTATGTAACTCCTCACTTTATTTTTAATTATTCTTACTACTGAATTCTTCAGTGGCCAATGAGTCATCTCTTTTTTTTTTACTGATCACATCTTGTCTCTATGAGACCTTCCTATCCTAGACCTTTTACTTCCAAGATGCCTTATGTAAAGACAACTGGCAAAAAGCCCGCCATATCACGCGGGCTAAGCCCAGTATAACAGAGGTAAACGGAAAGGAACGGATATGTCACCCTTCCTCTGCTAGTTTCTCTCTTGCTAATGTCTTCTCGTTTTGCTTCCCAGTCTAAAAAATGATGTCTCCCCCCCTTAACCGGTGTATATGAGAAATTATTGTAATTTTTATTATCAAAACGTATACCGTCTACGAAGAATGCTTCTAATAAAGATGAAATAAAAATAAAAATAAAAATGGTAATTAGCTGGATTGTGTCAACATCATCTTCCATCCTTCCACTCGACTGACGAAAACGGCTAAATGTACCGGGGTTAACTGCACATCAAAAGATCCATCATCGGTCACGACTACGAACTTCATAGCTGATTCCTCCTTCTATGCTTTCCCGAATCATTACATATATAATGTAACGTCACCGACTTATTTTCCGGAAGCTAATTAGTGTTTTCCGTAAGCACTGCGTATCTTGTATATGCATAATATTGTGTCCCGACAAAGATTTCCAATGAAAGGAATTCCTGATTTTAACTGTTATGCTGTCGTAATTACTACGAATCATCGGCTGTAAATTTCTATATGATTCTTCAGATATCAGTAACTATCCTATGTTCATGATAAATTCCTATGTTATTTACTACGTATCAATAAAGCTGCAGGATTTCAACATAGTTCCTGTATCGTTACATCCCTATCATAGATCTTCTAAAGACGAATCAGGAAGAAATGCTCAAGTGGAAGGATTATTGCAAGCTCTGTTGATCAAGAAATATTTATAGCTCGATTTCCTCTCCAATCATATTATCTTATAAAGCGCAATAAAAGAAGGGATGATAGACTGTCTATTGACTTTAGCAAATGAAATTATATTTGACGTATATTACAGGCCTTTTAGATAGTCGGCGGCTAGTTTAAATTTAAGGACCAACTACGTTAGATTTGTGTTAGCTTCGGATAAGTATCTTTTAGTTAGATATAATTAGTTCTTATTTTGGTTTCAAGCCCAAGTGGAGGCTTGATGTAAGCGCAAAGAAAGGAACCGAAGAAAGGACTCTTTTTGAGTTAGCGATTTCTGTTATTTGAACTAAGCGATAATTCGCTGAACAGTTCGCTAGCTTCCTTGACATTTACTGTAGTAGAATAAAAATGAAGAACTCTTTTCGCCAGTTTGGATTTGATACCAGATTATTGGCATGTACTGATACATTTAGAAGATACATTAAAGCTTGACTTTGCTGCAACATTTTGTTATGAATTCCGTTTGGTTTTTAAAACACTCGTGCTTTGTTTAAGCACAAAATTAATTTTATTTGTCATTATTTTGATGATAGTGTGGTCACATTATCTTAAAAATCTCACGTTAAAATTAAAACATGTACAACACTTTTAAATGACTGAAAGTTCTCAGTTTGAAACTATTAAGCTAATATTTTGTGAGTTTTTTTTTTAAATTTAAATAACCAATTATTTTATACTTTGAATCTTTACTATCACTTCTTTCTTTCCGTTTTCCGGCCAGAACGCAAATGAGATCGCTTGTGTTTAAAGTGAGGTTTTGGGGATTGTTAAGTTAGATCGTGTTCTGCCTCCTAAAGGTCACGTTGTAGAGACATTAGTTTTTTTTTTAAGCAGAAGACATAAAAAATGAGTTAGTTTTAGTTCGGGCGCCACTGTAGAGACAACAGTTTTTTTTTTTTTTTTTTTTTTTTTGGAAGCAGGAGATATGAAAAATGAGCAGTGCCCTCTCCAGGATCGACCACGAACCTCTCGAATACAAGCCGAGTGTGCTGACCACTACACCAGGAAGGCATGCTAAGAAGGAGGGAGAATTACCATGTAACGTTACTAGGTTGCTTTTAATAGTGTCTTTGGCCTTGCATTATACTTGCCGATAGTTAAATTCCGAGCCAAATTTGTGTAAAATTACTCTGCATAGCCTTTGGCTTTTAGTGATTTAAAATTAGCTTTACAGCTGAATTTTTACTTTGAGTTTCTCGCAATAAATGCTGGCAGACTTGTAAGCACCATGTTTGCCTTCTGTTCATCTTTATAAGTGTTAAACAAAGGATCTTTTAACATAATTTTCAAGTTTCTATTTTATTTCAGACCCAGAGATAAATCGCTTAAACGTCTACTAAAAGATTAGTCACCGTTATCAGTAGTGAAAGACTTAAAACTTTATAACTTACTAAATGTAATTTTCCTAAAGCCAAATTAATTTTCTTATTTACTAATTGGTAATTGGATCATTACACTTGATGTTGAGAACGCAGATAGCATAAAGAAACTGACGTCTCCTATCCGTGTAAAAGAATTGCAAATATTTTTAGCGGTATCAATGTATACCACAAGTTCACATCCAAATTGTGTTATTTTGCAACTTTCATTGAGTAAATTGTCAATGAAAAGTATAATATGAAAATGGACTCCATAATACAAAGAATCTTTAAACATGTTACAGAATGCTTTAACAGCCAGATCAATACTGTAATTATATAATCCAAATTTGAAGAGCCATGCTTTTATTGATGCTTCTCAGATTGGATTAGCAGCCGTATTAAAATAGCAAGATGGCCTGAATATTTTGCATTCCGATGCATATCACTCAATGCAATTACGAAAATAATTACTATAAAAAAATCTGAAATCTTTCAAATTTTACATTACACCCAAAGAGGCGTTTTTAACCTTTTGTGTGTTACCTTTATTTATTAAATATCATGTTCTTCGCATTTAAACCACATAAAATTCAATTCAACGGCAATATCACAAAATATTTAAAAACAGTATATCTTTAGAATTTCCGATAGACAGTCTAGCACGTTGGTGATAAAAATGTTTTTTCCCTAGATTGAAATTGTTGAGTTTGTTAATCGAAAACTCGTTAAAGGTTTGGGAAATGGGAAATAGATAATAAAACGAATTCAAAATTCGGGCTTCTAGGTGCCCATGTTCGGGTGGAGGATTACGTTATTCAAAATTTAATGACTCTAGGTACCGTTGTTTTATCACAATGCTAAAAACATACCTACATTCATGTACGTGCTCCTTTATTTCATTTCTTTTAACACAGCACAAGGCGATAATATATTCTGGCAATAATTTTAAAAGTAATTCAGCCTTCTACAGTGATTCTACGCATAATTCCGTTTCGAGACTAATAGCCCGTTTGGAGCTAACGTTCCTTTGGGCTAATATCTAAACTGGAATGCTAAGCCATAGTTTATGCTTCTGACATTTAGCATTATTATCTTCATGATCGAAGTTTCCTTATACATATTAATAGGCAGTACTTGATAGGCTTAAAAATATTAATTATTTAAAGATCGCTTTATTTAAAGGGCCATCGAAACTTAATATGTATGATCATGAAATTAAATGTATTAAAAAAGCAGCAAATGATGAAGCTAATTTATTCCCTAGACATCCTGACGCTACTATAGTCATTTACTAGAACATCAAGAAATCTAAAGAATGCTATTGTTATAGAAACAAAAAATTTGCGTGAATTGTAATCCATTTCTTTCTGAGGTTGAAATAATTAGAAACAGTTCATAATCAGTTCGGACATGCTGGGATTCAGAAAATGATTAACTAATAATTCCTCTATTATGTAGGATCACAAATTGCAAAAATTCTGAAGAAATAATACCAGCACAGAAGAAGGGTAAAAATAACCCTTTATTATTTTCAACTACGAACAGAAGGCACGTACTTCATGCTTTAAAATAACACCGACAACTATACTAGCACTTTAAGTTATGGCTAAACTAGGTTGACTCGACAAACCTACCAGGCGTGATAATTATTCAAACAGCCAAAACGGCGTGTCGGCAATTCCGCGTAACAGCGAGGTCAGAAACGAAACATGGGCTGGCTAGCGAAAACACATTCTGAATAAACTTCAAGACTCAACCGTTTAAATACTCACTTCACTTAATTTTAAATCAGCATCCTGGCGGGAAAATGCAGAAGGAAGTTGGGGAGTTCAGAAAAGATAACAAAAATTTGAATAATTGGTTAATTTAATTAAGGGAAGCTCTGCAACTCTATAACCTGTTTTGCTCAAAAAAGGATTTTTGTCCGTCAATTTGTGTTTAGTTTGGCTTAGTTTATTATGACAAGCTATCTGCCTAAGGGAAACATACCTTCGTGGTGGAATTTCTAAGAGAAACTGGCAAACTGTCTTGTATACACGTTACACATGGGGGAAACCACGAAATCACCCATGCAACAAGCCCATTTTCCTGGATTAGAACTCAGGTTGGAAATACCAGTGCTCAGCAATATATATATATATGTTTATTCATAATAAGTACTAATAATATATCTGATAAGCATGGAAAATATGAAGGCAACTTTAACAGCACTTAAATTTTCAATTCACTATCAAACCTCTTATCCTTAACTTTTTCAAGTAAAATTAGGTCCATAATCACGAGTTTAAAAAAGTTTCATTCTTTTCTGTCGGTCTGCTGTTAACAAACTAGCAAAAAAAACTATATATGAGGCTATTCAAAAACTGGAAGGAACGAATAGTAAGGTAAAGAATTACAACCAAAACCTGCGTGGGAAAGAATATTAAACTAGTGTAAAATGTCTGAAGAATTCCCGCTTTTGTCATTTCTTTCGAACGGCGAAATAAAACTGAAACAAAATCTACTTTCTTGTGGGTTTAATGCTTTTAAAACGCAACTTCTCTTGAAGATTATCGTTTGATTATCAGATAAAAGACGGTCACAATATTTTTCTGAACAAACCTGGAAAATAATCAGCTTTTGGTTCATTGAAATTCTGTTAAATAATTAATTCGCATCTCAGCAAATACCTGGATGTTTAATTCACAAGAGGAAAATTTCTGAATGTTTCACTTTCTGAAAGCAGCAGTTTAAGTTATATACTGTGGAGCTTGTCAGTAAATTTTCAGGAGAAAATTACCTCAGGGAAAAAAGCATTTTTAGAATAATATAACCCATCTGAATCGTCTGAATTATTAAAGTAGGCAATTGCTCTGTAAAGCTAAATATTATTAAGGCAATACAACAACATCAGAAAAATTATTCTTGTATCTAAATTTTAAAATGTTGTCGCTAGTCAAATAAAAAGCAATTTTATCTGACTTTTTATTTGACTTTTATTCAAGTTTTTTTTTCTTTCTCCTAAAAATAAAAGCAACAGAAATATTATATAAAATAAAATTTAGCTACTTTTCCTCAATGTGTTGCTTTTTTTCCAAGAAATTCTTCTGCAAGTTGAAGCTGTAAATTATGTAGGTCTTTTTTGTGCAGTTTAATTAATTCTGTGAAAGTTAATGAAATTAATAGATCTTGCAACGAATTTTCGCTACAAAATAAACAAGTTAAAACTCGAATATAAAATAAATCGTAATATTTATTAAAAGACTTGCTTCGACCTTAGAAAACTTATAAACACAACAAATAATGATTGCATTAATAAGAATATTTACAACACAAACTGTTGTAGACACATTAGGTTAATTACAAGCAGGAGAGATGAAAAATATGCATTGCCTTCGCCGGGGATCGAACCACGGACCTCTGAAATACCAGCTCAGAGTGCTGACCATTACACCACGAAGGCACGCTAAGAATGTGGTAGATATACCTTATATACTCTCCTTTTTAACGGGCGACTAGGGTTTTAGGGGACCTAGTCGCCAAATCCTGGGTGTGGAGAGTCATCATCCACAACTCTTTTAGTTCGGGCGCCACTGTAGAGACATTAGGTTAATTACAAGCAGGAGAGATGAAAAATATGCATTGCCTTCGCCGGGGATCGAACCACGGACCTCTGAAATACCGACTCAGTGTGCTGACCATTACACCACGAAGGCACGCTAAGAATGTGGTAGATATACCTTATATAAATTACAAGCAGGAGAGATGAAAAATATGCATTGCCTTCGCCGGGGATCGAACCACGGACCTCTGAAATACCGGCTCAGTGTGCTGACCATTACACCACGAAGGCACGCTAAGAATGTGGTAGATATACCTTATACTGTAAGTTAAAAGGATTTAAGGAGAATTTTATGTTTCTATTTACCAGAAGAGCTAATATTTTTGGAGTAATTTTTAAGAAAATTATTTGCTTGTTCTGTCTAATCTCAAAAATTGTAAATATTTTTTTTTAAACTAAGCGAAGTTCCGAAAATCAGATGCTCAGTAAAGGATGATCTTAAATTTAAACAGCAAAGAAAATATACTATTTTATCTAGTATAAGTAACCGCAGACGCTAATAACAAGTTGAGAAATTGGATAACATAACTTTAAACACTTTTATAACTGTCTTTTACTGTCTGCCTACATTTCAAACAGAATTTCTTATTTTAATTACATCTCACTTCAGTTTTAGTCCTGTGTTTATTTCTTCAAGGCTGCAAAAGCAGAAATCGAAGAATTCCAAACCAAACTGTTCGATAAAAAATACATATAATAAACTTGCGAAATACGTTGACTGAGAAATATATTAAATGCAAAATTGCCTTCAAAATATAATATATATGTATTATTTTTATTTCTCCAACGCAAAGTACATTAATATCACAACTGGCCTTGAAAAATTTCGTTATTCTCATCATGTTCTAACTCTTTATTTCTCCAAGGTTAGAAACGCAGAAACTGAAAATCTCCAAGTATAGCCAAATTGTTAAATAAACAAATAAATATAAATAGATTTAGTAAATGCATTCAATGCTCCGAAATCAATTACGAATGCAAATTTTAACATTTGTTTTTTATTACAGGTGTATAGAATTGATCCGCAGTTTCATTTCGTTTCATCTCCATTGAAAGCAAATTGGATAGTCAGTAGTGAACTGTACTAAACAATTGATATTAAAATGCTCTATACAGTAAACCATTTCCGAACACGGAGATTGCGTGGCTAACAAATTGCACGTAACGTAAATCGCCTTCCGAAAAATTAACTTACTTACAAAAGAAACGGGTTCGGTATAATTCAGATTAAGTGAGCATGTACAATTTATACAAACCAAAATACTACGGTAATTCGAAAGGGAAAATGAAAAAAAAAATGTCAATTGAAAGGATTTCTATTGTGTACTATTAAGTATAACTTGATGCAATTATTTTTTAAATAACTGCTGATTTTTGCTTGGGATATGTTCGACGCAACTCATTAAACGTTTCGCGGTAAGGAGTACACAATTTTTCAATACCTCTCATAAAGTTTACTCTTCTTTCTGTAGTTTGGTTCAATCTCCATTACAAAATCAAATAATTCATATCCCTTTTTACTTCCTTCTCCGAAGTAAAAAGGAAATATCGTAATCGCGAAAAATTTTCGGGTACCATATTTCAACGAAAATATCTATTTTGATAGCTATCGAATGCAATTTAACGATGTTTTTGAGTGACATCCGTACATAAGGACAGAATATAGGACTCTTTCCCCCAACTCTTTCCCCCCAAATAATTATAAAACTGATTTAAAATGGATTCCAAAGAGATTCTTTCGGGGCTCTCTGTGCGTTCATACATACGTGCGTACGTAAGTACGTACGCAAAGACGTATGTATGTATGTATCTCGCATAGCTCAAAAACGAGTAGCCTCACAACGTTGAAATTTTCTACATAGGGTTACCACAACATGTAGATGTGCACCTCTCATTTCGGCTGCAATCGGCCGCACCAAACACTCTGTTACTCGGTTCAGTGAGCTCCGTTTCTTTCTTATAAGTTTGTAAATTGTGCATTTTTTGCTTTAAAAATGACTGAATTATGTTGTTCTTATCTTTCCGTTAAGATTTTTATGCCCTTAGGTAATCTGCATGCAATAATTTTGGAATTATCAACAATTTCAAATTTTTTAAAGTGCGGCTAAGCCTAATTTTTGGTTATGATAGCGGCCATATTTGTTTACATTTGGAGCTTAGCAGAATAGTGGATTGTTGCCAATCTGGAGAAACTAAGCTTCGCAACAACAAAATAACGTCTTCTTTTACTACTGCGAATTAAATTATGCTTCATCCATTCTGGAATTACGAGTATCATTTAAGTTATTAGCTAGTTTTTGCGTATAAATTGTCATTTTAATTGTTAAAATTGCTTTTTAATTGTTTTAACTGTACCTCGTGTTTTATGTTTTTTTTCATATCCTTCAATTTTTAATGAAAATATTTTGAATTTTTATGTATTTTTGCCTTACCGCGAACTGAATTAATTAGTAGCGCATGCGCGTTAGGTAAGCGGCGCTGAATCGTCTGTGAAAAAGTGCTTCTTTTTTACTTGTTTAATTTCTTTCATGCATCGTTTAGATTTATTATTGTATTTGAATAGAGCTTGTGGTAATTCTTCAGATCCTATAATTTTTGCTCATTCTAACTTATAAAATGAATGGTATGTAATGTTGTTAAATGAATTTAGCGCCGAAGTGTGGCTATAGTAAATAAATATAGTGGACATTAAAGAGTGCGTTTACTCTATTATGGTTTATGAGCTATCGACGAAGTAGATTTATTTCAAAATTCGATAACTGTTAATTCAAGATGTTTAAATGAAATGCAGGAAAATTGCGTAGAATATAATATTTCGTACAAGGAAGTCATATGGTATACACATCAGATTTTTTAATAATTAATTTGACTTCTTACACATTAAAGGTTCTTAATTTTCTTCAACATTGCTCCTGGCGTTACAAGATTATCTAGTTCTTCCTTCGTCATTTCATGATCGTTATTTTCATTTAAAACTTTAATTTCTATTGCTTCTGTTTCTGAAAATTCTTCGCCACCAGTTGCTTTTGCAAACTGTACGATTTCCTTGGCTTCCTTTCCAATCGATGAAAATTTTTTTAAATTATTGACAAATTCTGGCCAGCGTTGGTACCAGCAAGAATTCATTGTTGATGAATTCGATTGTTCCCATGCGAAATTTAATCATTTCTATTTATTTCGTCATTTCTATGTATTTGTGTTGCATATGATGTTGAATTGCTTCCCAGATGCCCTTAATGCAGCATGCTTTCCTTCTAACAGTGCTTTATTTGCAGACAATTAAACATACTCCTCTTATAAGCTTTGTACGTTTGAAATAGTGATCTGTGGAAGGAATAAATTTCTACATTTGGATGCAATGTAGCGTTATAAAGAGTTGAAACAAATTTAAAGCTCAAGTTTTGTTGTTCTAAACAATATTTGACTTCTTTAATTAATAAATTTTCAAACCTATCATTACAGAGTACTTAAGGAAGACATAAAAAGAATAATGACGCTTTGCAGAGTACATAAAATAAAACAAAAGAAGCATGTCGGTCTTATTAAAACGTGACGCTGTTTCATTAAATTTTGTATACTTGAAAATTATTCTGAAACAAAATTATTTTATATTGAGCCCAAACGTGCGTTTTCTTCATTTACAGACACATATACACGTATCGAGAGTATTTGGGCTAACGCCACATTGTGCTAAAAGTATTTAATAACAGCGTATCAATAGAATTTCCGATAGACTCCCGCGCGCTGGAGATAAAAATGCTTTATTCCCTACAGTGTTGCCACTATTCGATTTGAAGTTGAGTTCTTTTAATCAAAACTTCGTTAAAGTTTTATAAAATAAGAAGTAGATAATAAACAAATAAACAATAATACCGTTGTGTTTTCAGAATGCGAGAAACATGCATACATTCATGCAGATTACTCATTATTTAGTTTCTTTAAATGTAATACAGATCGATAATATTTGGTGGCAACAATTTGAAAAGTGATTCGGAAGTTTAAAGTTATTTGACGCAAACTGTCGCTTTGAAACTAATTGCCCTTCTGGGCTAACGCCCATTTGAGTTAAAAAATAAATAAAATAAGTTTTTTAAAGAGAAAACTGAGGAAATAAAAATATTTCCTTAATTTATCAAATTTTCTAAAAAATTCTTTTTTCTCATTTGCGACGTTTCGAAAGACAAACCAATTTAAAACTAATAATATCAAGGAACATATCTAATAATCTACAGTCTTTAATCCTAAATCATTCTTTATTGATAGGCAGATTGGCAACATTAAGCTAAAATTTAAGTAACAATCTTCAAGTAGTACAGAGCAAATACTGTTTTAGCTCCAGTAGTTTCTAAACTACGATCGTACCTCTAATTAATTATGACTTTAACCATTAAATGCTTTTTAAACCATACAAATTTATGCTCCCAAAACATATTTTAATATCAGTTTAAATCTATTGTTATTTGAACCCACGGTTTATTTTAAATGAATGTTTTTCAGTCTGTAGAATTTGGCACAGACATCAGGTTATTTCGAAGCAGGAGACATGAAACATGAGCAACGCCTTCGCCGGACCACGGATCTCTCGCTTACGCATCGAGCGTGCTGACCACTGCACCACGAAGGCATGCGAAGAAGGCGGGAAAAATATCTTATAAGTCATTTCCCTCAATTAAACTTTCAATTTTATTAGAACACTTTTTACTTTGGAGTTAAGGTGCACGTCCATGCAGTTATCATTTCGAAGCAACAAACATGGATTTCATTTCATTAATACCATTTTCAATTGCAAGACTAAAGTGCATTTTGAATTCTTATTTGAAGTGCATTCCATTATTGAAACACCTATTAATAACATATCACACCAATCGGGTAAAAACCATTTCATGCTTTCACTAGTAAAATAATTTAATGAAGCGGCAGTTATAGAGTCAAGCGTGTCTAAACTGTAAAGAATTGTCATCTCCAGCGCACGTGCTTTGTGTTTTGGTGATATAAATGGTTAGAACATGAAATTAGTAATTGAAAGAGTCATGTTTTGCCAAAAATGTTAATACTTTTACGGAGGTGTTTGAACTAAAGTAGTGGTGAACCACAATTCATCACTTGATTGATAGGATTTTCTACCTTTCCTACTAGTTGTCTTACAGAGGAGTAGAACATGAGGAGTTAACATGTTTCCATAAGCAAGCTACCATGGTGTAAACATTTAGCACATTCAGACAGCAACTGGTAGCTCAGTGGCTCGAATCAACTGTATCCTTGAAAAACGACACAGACTTTATTATTCACTTTTTTGATCCGAAAAGCTTTATCTCATGAAAGTGTTAATAAGTTAGTAACAATAGTGAAAACATGAAGTCCTGTTTTGTTAAACTAGGCCCAAATTCGCAACTTTAAGAAAACGACAAGAACTTTCAGTTTTATTCCGCTTAGTAATCATGCAATTTTTTATTCAATTTAAATGATACTGTGATAGGTAAATTTAAATTTTTCTCTCTTTCAGCTTTATTGTACGTTGAATACTGTATGGGTTCGCAACAGATTGAATGCACGCAGCTCCGATTATATGTTGATAAAATTTACTTTATCAAAATAGGAACTTCAAAGATCTGGAACTTTCCACAAAAGAACTTCAAAGATCTGGAACTTTCCGCACAATTTTTCACAATATCACAGAGTGTAATCGGTAGTTACACTTGAAACTATTGTGAACATTAAAGACAACACAATTAAAAACGCAGCTAAAGCGCGAAGCTATACTCAGAACTCACGCTGAGCTAACAGCTAACGACAAATGAGGGCGCATGCTTTCATTGACCTTTTATAGTTTTCACTCCGCCTCCGAGATATTTCTAGCACTTTCTGCTTCTTAAAATTACTGTAAGGCAATATTATGGTCGAATTACCTTTACAGTTAACACAGTGATCAATTACGTTTATTCGATTACAATACTTATTAAGGTAATACAATCATCGGACTAAAATGCCGCCAAATCATCGGCACGTTTGTTGAATTTTGGCGATTTCTCGCCACATTTGGTGACGAAAATTAGTGGCCAAAATCTTTGCCAGCTTGGCTATATCTCGCCAAATTGTCGAGATATCTATTTGCTCAATATTAAATGGACTTGCACCTATATTCTTACTTTTTTGCAGGATAGCTTTCCTCTTCAGTTTTTTCATGTCATATTACGCAGAAAAATACAACAATTTCACATATAATTGCACTAAAATCATCTATCTGTATACAAAATTCGTAACAATATTTTAACGCATTTTTAGACCCATTTATTCTATAATAGCTTTTCTCAACTAAATATAAACACAAATTTCTAAGCTTCCTTTGTAACACAAGTTTCATAAAATAAGTCAAGCCACTAAGCATATACGTAATATGACTTTTTTACGCCGAAATAAATTCCATACTTCATCAACCCATTAGAACGTCATCATTACGACAAAAATTGGAGAACTTTTAATATTATTTCACATGTGTTTCTTTAGAAAGCGAACAATATGCAAATAATGGCCCATTAAATAGAAGAATTGTTCTCGTTTTGTTGTTGGTTGCCATCAAAAAAGAGGAAACATTTTTAATTGTTAAACGTTTTTCCCCAAAGTGAATGCTAATACATCACAGCACGTCTTTTGCGGCAATTTCGGTAACTATCGAGATACGATCAGACGACATTTCGGAACGGTTTTATGGACCGAACTTAAAAGATGGGGATAATAATAATGCTTTTTAAATTTCATAAATTCATTTCCTTTTCCTGCATATCTGAGTTCATTTTTTTTTGCGTTTTAAAGTTTCTTTAAATTGGCAAAGTTGGATTTTGAAGTTTTACTAGTTTATTTATGGATATCTAAATAAACAAATGTCGAAAAAAGAAACGAAATTGGTTTAGATGCTCTCAGTTTTAGATTACCGGGCGTCAGCCAATAATTTAAAATGCAGCTGCATTTTGAAAACAGATTAACAGTATACAAAATACCGAAAACGTTTTCCTTCCAACAATTATTATAATCTTATGATTTTTATTAAATTATAATTTTTACATATATTAACCTTTTTATTAATAAATAAATGATTGTGCAATTTCGTATATAAACAAATTTTTAACGACAAAATTTATGGATGGTTTTAAGTATAAAATATAAATCCTCTAGTAAAAACTCCATACTGAATAATATCTAAATTCTTGACTTGAAAAATCAATTTTTCAAAAATAATTTACTCCACGCCCATTCACCGCATCACCGTCCATCAAACGCAACAATCAATCATATCAAAGCACTGGGCTCTTTGTACGCCTACAAACTGAACATCTCATCATATTGCATCATAGATGCTTGGGAGAGGAGTGTGTAGCGATCTCGAGAACAACTCAACGCTCGCAAATTTGAAAGAGCTCTTGAACCTAGCGCAACGGAGTTCTTTTGGGCTAGTGGTAAAGAATTCAACTCGTAGTAAACAGACACAGGTTCGGATCCCGCTCATGCGATGCAGCACTTCTCACTGGTGTTAATAGATTTCGACACGAGCAAGCAACTACCGAGGCTTCACGAGCCACGTGATCGCTACAGTACAAAAAAAATCAAAAGGAAAGTAAAGTAGATAGATAGTTAGATCGATACATACATATATGTTTGCGGGTGCATGTGATTCAGTTTCGTATGACTGAAAGACTGGAATAATGAGATTGCTATATTAAAAAGTGTTGAAATTCCAAGAGAGTATGTCAATAATCCTCCCAAAAATAATCTATCGAGTATTCAATTGCTCTGTTTTACTGACAGCAGCCAAACAGAATATCGCGCAGTTGCATATCTGAGATTCGGCCAACATTGCTTAATATAAACACCATTCGTTATGTCCAGCGCAAGAGTAGTCCCCATAAAGAAGGTTACGCTGCCTTTATTGGAGCTTTCGGGAGCAGTCATAAGAACTAGGCTCGTCACATTTATCAAACATTTGTTAAAGAACTTAGAAAAGAAGGTATATCTGTGAGCAGATGTAGAAATAATATCACATCGGATCAAAGGTGATCCGATAAAATGAAAAATATTTGTACAAAGTAGATGCCTAGAAATCTAACAGAAACCTGATCCAGGTTGATGGAATTATAGTTCCAATTGTGAAAATCCTTCGGACTTACTGCCGAGAGGACAGACAGCAGAAATCTTTCCAAAAAGCGAACGTTAGTGGAATGACGCACCTTGGCTTGCTAAAGATAAACCTTTTTGTCCCATATCTTCAAGAATTCTTAACAAAGATGATAAAATAACCAATTCTGAGAAACAAAAACGAGTGAAACAAGAAATCTTAACAGCAAACTTTATTGCTGAGAACAGCAAATTTATCTTTCCTGCTG
>KK118391.1:184802-237947 GCA_000611955.2 Stegodyphus mimosarum
TTTTCAGATTAATCGATAACATGAAAAATCCATAACTAAGAAGAACTGGATCTGTCAAAGCTGAAGAGATGTTTGAAGCGGAGAATATTTGGGTCAAGAACGCCCAGGAAGAACAATTTAGAGAGAAAATAAAGAAATTAAAGTTGAAGCTAAGTAAAGTATAACTAATTCGAAAATATTTGCATTAAATCTGTTTGACGACACAAAACGAATACTTAGAGTAGGTGGAAAGCTTCAGAATGTTAGCTATAACCGAATACACACAGCAATATTACCTGAGAAGTGTCACTTGAATGATTACATCATTAAGGATAGTTTCTAAATGCAAGGACATTTCGATGTAGAAGACCTGGTTGAGCGGTACCTGGTCCGGTACCTGATTGAGAGATTTCTGCGGAAAGCTAGTTAGATCTATCAAGTGATGCTTAATAAAAACTTTCATGAAAGCCTCACTTAAATTTGAATATCTGGAACTAGTTTTAATTGAAAATGAGGCAATGTTAAATTCACAACCACTGACGTATAACGTAACGACCGTTTATTAAAGAAATAAAAAAATCAGAGTCACTGACACCAGATTATTTTTCAGCTGGGTGAAAACTGACATCTTTGCCATTTCACAAAACACTAGAACCTCATTTAAATAAAGAAGTGTTAACAAAGCGTCATAATTATCGGTTAAGATTAGAAGGTTTTGGAAAAATATGGAAAAACGAATATTTACTGGAAATTAGAAATGCAAGATAGGTTCAGAGAGGTAATTGCCACTACAGATCTTTTGAAGGTATCTGTATTTCTTTTGCATGAAAAAAACTACCAAGATTATTAAAACGAAATGTTTACTGGAGATCAGAAATGTAGGACATTTTCAGAGCGGTAATGCCACTAAGGATATTTTGAAGGTATCTGTAGTTTTATTGCATGAAGGAAACTTAGTATGGATGACGGGAGTTACCCATGAGTATCATCCAAAACGAGATGGAAAGATAAGACTTTGCACTTATTCGTTTAGCTACTGGAAATCATCATCATCCTGTGCAATTATTCTACCCCTTAGAAACGAATTAAACTATATGTTAGAGCTGAAAGTGGTAAATTTAAATTACGAACAATGATTCTATGAACAAATTGTGAGCATTTAAACTTACACAAAGTTAAAAGCATTTAGTGTTTTAAGATAACTTTATTTTTAAGTTTAAATTATTGATGCGTTTTTGTTTCATGAACCAAGAGTTCATACGGGGTAAGATGTCGCAGTTCTACGTGGCTAGTCACCAGAGGGCGCAGCTTTCTGATTAAGTTTTATGTTTGCTCTTTTACTTTTCGATTTATGGATAAAATTAAAACTGTTTTGGCAACGGCAGAAAAAAAGAGATTAAGTATTTTAATGTAAGTTAATAAATCCTAATAATGTTAGAGCTTTCTTCTATGTGATAAATAAATAACAAAATAACTCCAGTAGTCCTACGGTTTATTTGAGGAAAGGTCTGGATTAAATGAAGGTAAGGAAATTACTTACCATATAAAAAAAGGGATATTTAGAATTTATTATTAAATATATAGACCAAATCATAGTTTGCAGAATCGTATATAAAACAAAGCGGAAACAAAATATATGATTTTTATTACGTTAATTGCTTGCTGACAGACAGTGTAAGGATAAATCAAGATACGATATTTATAAAGTTTCGGTAAGTTCGTAAATCAACTTACTTAATAATAGTAATAAAACTATAAATATTCAGTTAAAGTAAAAACGAGTTATTTAGGAGTATATTTACATTATTACATTTTTTAATACATTTAGGAGTATATTTATCGTTATGAGTCTCGAAGCGCGATTTTGCTTTGTTTCAATTTCGTTTGAATCTCTTGCCATTCGGAAAAACGTAAGATATTTATTTCTATTCTTATTTAATTTGTCTGTTATTAATTGCCAAATTAAACTATTTAAAAGCAATAAATGCTGTTCTTTATTATTTTTACTTCCTTGTACGAAGTAAAGAAAGTATTGCAATCACGAAAAATTCTGGGCATCATATTACAACGAAAGCATCCATTTTGACCGCTATCGAATGCAATTTAATAATATTTTTGCGTGACATCTGTACGTAAGGACAGAATAAAGACTCCTTTTCACTAAACGAATTATAAAACGGGTTTAAAACGGATTCAAAAGACATTTTTTCGTAGCGTCTGTGCGTACGTACATATGTAGTGCGTATGTATGAATGTATCTCACATAACTCAAAAACGAGTAGCCTCAGAACATAGAAATTTTGTATATAGGACTGCTATAATATGTGGTTGTGTACCTCCCTTTTCGGTTGCAATCGGCCGCACCAAAAATATATATTTATATACCCACTCTGTACTCGTGTTTATTCGTACATGTTAGAAAATTTGCTCATTTTTTGCTTTAAAAATGATTGAATTATGCTATTCTTATTTTACGGTTAAAGTTTTTATGCCTTTAGTTAATCTGCATACAATAGTTTTAGAATTATCAATAATTTAAAAGTTGTTTAAGTGCGGCTGAGCCTAATTTTTGTTTACCATAGCAGCCACATTTCTTTACATTTGAAACTTAGCGGAATAGGAAATTCAGTTTTTGCACCTTCAGTATCTTTTTGCTGAGTGGAACCAAAATTAAACTTTCATTTTTGTACACCGAAAAATCTGCCTTGTTGCTTGCTGGCCGAATTGTTTGCTTTTGCGTAGAAACTCTAACTATAATTGTAAAAACTGTTTTTTCGATTGTTTTAACTATATTTGTGTTTTATTTTTTTCTCTTTTTTCCAATTTTTAATGAAGATACTTTGAGGTTTTATGTATTTTTGCTTTGCCGCGAACTGAGAACAGAACTAATTGAATGAGAATTATACTTCTAATAAAATTCAAGGAAATAAGTTTAAATGAAATAATGCAAAAAGTGCGTATAATTTAATATACCGTACAAGGATGTCATGTGGTGTACACATCAGTTTTTTTTTTACTTTTTAGTCTGATTTGTTTGAATAAGAGTGCATTAATTCATGATTTATCTAATCAAAAGCATTAAGTATTTTTATAGAATTTCACTTTTTAAATCACACTTTATATTTTGTTCTACTTTTTAAATAAACAGTTGGTAAATAACGTTCCCAAGACAATCTAAATGCTTAATCTAATAATCCTCTAAAATGCTTCGCTTTTCCACCTGGACCATCTCCATCGATAATCTCAACTTATAAACCATATTAAACTTTAAAGGAGCCATTTTGGGCGATCGAGCTCTCACCTTAGTTAATCTGATGACCTTCTAATAAAACTTAAATCTTCTTTTGTTACACCTCATTCGTCTCCATAAAGTGTCACTAATGTTTCATGTACAACATGTTTCTAACTTTCATGTACAGTGTGTAGTTAAATTTATTAGTTAATTCAAGAATATGAAATATGAAACTAAAAATATTCCTCATTCCTTCTTGAGATCCCAAATCATTATGTGAATATGTATTTAAATCTTTTAAAGTGTGAAACATAAGTGAAACACTCATGCCTGCGATGTTATCGTCATGAGATGATTTGTAGGTGCTTTATTTTTTATCGCGATATTTTCAATGACAATCTGTTCAAATTGCGATGTTTTTTAACCTTTGTGTTTTCCACAATGATGCTTTATACTACGATATTTTTAACGGCGTTCTTTCCTTCCTCCCATGATGTTTGTACGACGACGATTTTGTCTTACATTATTTCGTCCAGGATGTTTTAAGTGGACATCAAGCGATCGTTAAAATCTGAACATTTTCAGATTTTTACTTTTTTTAAAATTCATTTCCAGTTTATCTTTATTATGATGAACAAGGGAAATAGTTGATGTGGCTTACCTCACTTGTATGACCTAATTAGAACACGTCCACGAAACGGATTTTATCTTGGAGAGCAAGACTGCGTCTGTCGTTGGCGTGGGTCTTGAGCACGATGTAGGTGACAGCAGGATTTTCCTCAGTCCGTCCCAATTTTGATTGATAGCACTTAGGAGGATGTGTCCGAAGTTCTCCCGCCCCTCTGCTCCTACCATCAAGCCGTTATACGGACTTTCGGCTCACCATGCATTTTGTGTGCTCTGATGCAATATAGACATTATACACTTACAAATGTCCATGTCTTCTCCGGGATTTGAACCCGAGCCAAGAACGCTAACCACTATACCAATTAGGTTGGCAAAGAAATTGGAATATGGGATTACAGGTAATTCTGTATAAACCCGGGTAATACTGAGAACGACGTCCCCCATTAACTGAAGATCACAGCTAATCAGAAGCCAGTTTAGAAACCAAGGAAGAGGCATAATCCACATTATAATGAACAGAAAAATGATATTACCAATTATCTGGATCTCAAAAGAAAAGGCTCATTTGATTACATAAATTAAATGAACGTTGAAAATAAAAAAACGAAAAAACTTCATAAATAATGGAAGAATAAAAGTCAAGAAAAGAAGTAAAGAAAAGAAGAAACTCAGTTGTAATTGGCATTAATGAACAACATTTGCAAGAGAACTTTAACAATTCCATTGTTCAAGCTCTCATAAGAAAGATCGGTAACAACTTGTTTTTTACTGTGCAATGTGTATACATGCCAGCGTATGTCTTGTTAAATTATGCACTGTTATGAATAGAAACAACTACCAAATACTATATACCATCTGTTATGAACGCTATTTTCTTTTCTCTTTTGCATTTACTATAAACAGCCGTGTTTTACGTTGATGGCTTTAAATACTAATATTTCATCACTCCGCATTACATAAATTTGTTTTAGACAAAGCCGGTTTAACCCATTATATAAGTAATACCCGAGGTTAATCTGGAGATAAGTGTATATTGTGTATTACTATAAATATTATGACGAACGAATTCCTGGTTATTATTATTGAAATGATTTTTCTTTATTCATCACTCTTTTTTTTCGTACGCCTAACGATTTCTTGAGGAATATTAGATTTCCAAAGAACATCAGAAGAGAGAGATGGTTAATTGGTAACGGTCAGTTAATGGATAAATTACATATAAAACTACACACAGAAATAAAGAACGGAAGGCACATGCATTTCAACGAATGTAAGAAATGATGAATTTCAACAAGATAATCTTCAGAAAACTTTTAATCTGATACTTTTATCTAATTCGTCATCATTTCAATTGCATTTAGAAACAACTTCAGGAAGAAATAAATGCAGTCAGCTTCAAAATCAGTAGCAGGAAATGTAAGGGAATATGGCACCATCTTTTATGGAAAGTATTGTTCTACGGGTCTTAAAAACACTTGGCTCTAAAATCATTTTTAAGTACTTATGATATTAAAGGGTCAACTGTTTATAAATATTTTCAGTTATACATTAAAAAACATGTCAATTAAACCCTAAAATTATTTTTTGCGATGTATAGATTAATAAATTATATGAAGAAGATTATGAAAGTGCTTTCACCTTAAATTATGTCAATTAAACACATTATGAAATAAATACAAAATTATTAAGAAGCGCGTGGATTGATTGTCTTAAATCACTAACCTAGTAAAACAGGGTATTGTTTATGTTTGAAAGATAAATTAAAAATCTCGGTATCGCGAAGAAGTACCATTGTAGTATCAACAACTTGAAATAAAAAATAAAAAAGACTAGACCACAAATTTTTCTAATATCAACATTATCCGATTATTTGATTCTTTGTCGAAGAACTTCCATATGAACAGAATGTAATGAACTTCGAGCAATAAAAAATCATTTGTAATATTCTGTATATTATCAGTTTCTCTCTGAAATACTGAAGAATTTCAAATTCATTACTGGCATCTGGAGATGTTATTTTTGCCTTGAAAGTCAGTTACATTTTAACGGCATTTTTCGCATTCATATGCAGTCATAAATCTGAATGACGCAGGAAATATTTATCTGGATATTTTAACTTAATAATGCAAACAGATTGAACCCAAATTTTGCGTGTAAGTAACTGTTTCATTTATTCCAAAAATCCTCAAACATCTCAAGTTTCAATTCTCTTCCGGACGAATATCTGAATATTTGTACAAGCAATAATTCAAGAAGCGTCCATGCATTTTTAAAATAATAGCTAAAAATATACCAGATTCTTCCTATTTATTCTCGGAAAGAAGCCAATAATGAGCAACAGAACTAATAATGAGCAACAGCTTCTTTAGTACTACTTAAATAACAATACTTTTAATGTATAAACTGCATATTTTAAATTATTCTGCAATTTAGTTTCTACAAGAGATAAATAGAAATCTGGCAATGGCTAAAAACAGACAAAATGCTTCAAATTTTTATGATCAAGTGATCTATGAGTTGCAATCTCAATCTATTTCGAATTTCTATAGTTTTTCTTGATATTCTACTATAGATCTTCGAGCGGACTTGGAAAACATATATAGTAAATGAATAATATTTCTAATCCAACTTTAGCAGTTTATATAAATATTAAATCTAAAAATAAATTCTGACACAAAGAAAATGCAAACGAACTTTTGAAAATTTAAACGCGTTAAATCATCTTTTCAGTTCTGAATATAAGCTTCGAGAATTATTTTCTGATATTATCTAAATAGTTGCAAAAGAAGTGTAGTTATATATTATCACCTACTTTGAAGAACAGCATTTAACGATTAAAAGGATTTCCGCTTTTATAATGGCAACAAGCAACAAAAGAAAAACATCTACTGTTCTTAATGGACCTATTATTTACATGTTGTCTGCTTTCAAAAGAAAATCAAGAAATAATTTAAAATTCTCCTTTTTCTGACAGAATATCAATGTTTTAAGGGTCTAAAGAAATAATCACAGTGAAAAATGTAGTTTACTTCAGCGTAATAGAATAAATCTTTTCTTAATCGCGTGAATATATATTAAAAAAAATATGCAACCGCAAAGCAGACGTAGAATTTTTTACATCTTTGTTTCTTCCAGAAAGAACGTAAAATTTAATGTCTTAAATAGTTTTAAATTTTCAGAAGATTATAAAAGTGCTGTATGAAACTTGTATATTTAAAACAAAATTTGTTATAGATATTCAAAATTCAAAGTTCCCGATTCGATAAGCTTTGAATTGATTGCAAAATGTGCTAACGCAGAAAATTCTATTCCGCGACTTCTGATTAAGTTAGAAAATAACTCGGAAAGTTTCTGGTAAATAGAAAAATTGACGACATTTATTCAGTGCACAAAAAGTTTATCAAGAACGAACGCATTTAGTCCTAGTTTCGTAAATGTTTAAAATTGCAATATGCAAGGAGTATTCTGCTTTGCCCAAGGATATAAGCATGATTTAGTACTCAGATGTAAGGTAGTTTTATAAAAATATTTTACGAATGAACCATCCAGTATAGTAACTATAACATAGGTAACAAAATTGGCAATATGAGATCAAGTTTCATTTTGTCTTCTGTAGAATGTAAATATTCTTGCAAAACGTGGTGTAACAGTTAAAATTCCAGACGCATTTTTAGCCGTAGTCTTAAATTTCGTATGATAATTATGTTAAAAATATTGATGTATCTCAGCATTAAGTAAAGAGAGGGAGTTAAACTTCTAGACGAAGCGCTGGTGCTTGCAGTCCTAAAGGGAATAACAATGAAACTCTTCAGGGAATCTTCAGCAGAGTAAATGGCATTTAAAATCTCTGACTATGTAAGTGATGATTACATGACTTCTTCTTCGGAGCAGTAAAGAATTACAGTAAGCTATTTTGAGTATAGTTGTTTGTGAATACTATTTCAAATTTGACGTGTGCATAAGAAAAAGTGAGCCTTTGTTTGCAATCTGACGCCAGTTATGTTAATTGCGTTGACGTGTACGCATCAAGGTGGGAGATTAAAATGTTTAAGAAAATCGGGTGCACATCCCACTATGTTATACGGTCAGCCATCCGTATCTTATCAGCAAGAAATAAAAAAACTAAAAATATTATCGTCAGACGAACGATGTGCATGTAGGTGTTGGTACAGACTTCAAGCAAGACCGCATGTGTGCATTACCGAAGGCACTATGTAACGCCGGATCTCGCTAACCGTTAAGCTTCGTCCCTTTTTTGACATAGAATACTCGAAATAGCGGTCCGAAGATCTCTCCTAACATTCCTCACCGCCAGCCGCTCGACAGCCCAAGCCCACGAAATTCCTCGTGGCAAGGAGCGCTAGATTACGCCTGCCGTTGGCAACAGCCTTGAGCACCTAACAGGTGACAGTGCGATTTGGCTCAGTTCCGCCCCCCAGTTTTGATGGAGAGCACACCGGAGGGACGGGTCCGTGGGTCTCCCACTCCTCTCCCCTTCCACCAAACCACACGAGAGGACTTTCGGCTGGCCGCATATTTAAAGTGCCGCCATGCCGCACCGACACTATACATTTACAAACATCCATGTCTTCTCTGGGATTCGAAGCCAGGCCCTTCGGCACGGCAGTCAGCGACGCTAGCACTGTATCGGTAGGGCGGCATTTTAATATTTAAATATGTAAAATACTGCTGCAGATTTCTGATTTCCATGTAGTTAACTTTCTGTGCAGATTGCAGGGAGGGATTTAAAGGATAAAAAACTTGAATTGTTGTTGTTGTCTTGTACATGGAAAAGGTGTTAAATGGAGCCAAAAGTCTACATAATAAGCCTTGCCAGGTCTAGAGCTTGAGGACTGTAAAGGACATTCGTTTCCTTTCTTATTGATAATACTATTTATCTTTGCTTTAGATACCAAACAATCATGGATTTTACAGCATTTTTAATAACTAAATACGAATAAGTTTCTTTGGAAAGAGCACAAGCATAGCCTTCAATCCAATGCCTGTTTAAAAGCGCCATTTTGCACGAAAAAAAATGTCAAGTAGTAGACTATAATTTACACTTAACAAAAGACAGCTTCAGTTAATAAAAAATTTTCCAAGCACGTATTTCTTATAGCAAAGTTCGTCGAAAAAATGGGCCACAGCCTCTCTGTTATAAAATCATTCCGGTAAGGTGTTTGGTAATACAACTGCTAAAAGCCTAAAATAAAAATTTAATACAATACAAAACTTTAATGAGGAAGAATATGAAAATTTCTGTCATAATAGAATTCTGTTTTAATCTGTTATTTACACAATTTAAATGCACAATTATAAGTAAACCTAAAACAGAAATTTAGTATAATGCAATAGATAAATGATGAAAAATATGAAAATTTATGTCATAACAGAATGATTTTTTGATTTTTTATTTACACAGATTATGTACAATTATAACAATTATAATTTAATTTATATAAAGTAAAACCAAAACAGAAATTTAATATAAAGATAGTTTGATAATGAAAAATACGAAATTTCGTGTCATGACATAATTCTCTTTTGATCTGTTATTTACATAGTTATACGTAAAAAAAGCACATAGTAGTAATCATATCACCCGAAAATTGAAACTTATTAAGATATGCAGAATAATGACTGTTACTATATCTGTCAAATTTAGATGTGCGAACATTAATTAAACTCAGAATACACGTATATATGTATACACATGCTTTAGTACAATCACAATCAAATGAAACAGACTGCTGGTGTTGGGCAGATGGTAACATTAGCCAAAATGGTTTGATAAAAGCCTGAAATGAAAACGTTCGCAAATCGCGTTTTGAATTTTTGTAGCTTTTCTTTGGTAAATGCTAGACTTGACCGACCAAACCCTAGAGTTACCATTTTTCAAGCTTCTATAGCAATATAAGACATTACTAAAAGAAAACTTCAAAGAAATGGTTACTAAACTGGATTAGGAAAGAACTTACTTATATAAATCATGTAATTAATTAACCAAAAGTGTGTAATACATAATATAAATATACGGACACTTTACCCCCTTTATGAAACAACTTCTTGCTCTTAGATTTAAACAATCATGATCTAGACTCGAAACTGATATACAAAATATTAAATAACGTTAAGTAATTTAAAACATGACCTGGAAAAAATGGCGCAAAATACTTGTATATTCCGTTTGAACTTGGTGAAATCTGTGATTGATGCTTGGAGGCCATTATGAAGGCTGAAAGTCATGCAACTAAAGACTAAAAATTCTTTTATAAGTCCGAAGTAAGAAAACATTCATCTATATTCTCAGCTTTTTGAATCCAAACTTTACACCTGTTTATTTAAATGTTTTACATTATTTCAATCTTCAGTTTTTTCAGGTTTTGGTTATCAGAAACGAAACTGTCTGTAAAATGTGTAAAGCAAAATATAAATTGCATTTAATTGTAACTGATTATTGTTTTGCAAACTAAAAAGATATGCAAATGGCTTATCTTAAAAATATTTTAATATAATATCAAATTTTATAATCGTTGTGCTTAGAAGAAGTAAATGTAGTCTATATAAGACGAAGTCTTATAAAGACTTTGGTTATAGACTTATAAAGAGTTATAATGATTTAAGGTTATAAACTAAGAATTCATTATGCAAATGTTACAAATATTCGCACACTTTCTTAATAAGTTTGGCTCAGTAATGAGCTGAATAAAACTATTTGTTCTCCCCGAAATGGTATTTAAATATGGGGTGTTCTAGGATTTCCTCCTATGCGACACAAATATGCCCCAGCCTTCAGATCGTCTCTCATGCGTTACTTTAATTAACTAATCAACCAATCGCGAACACATTTCTCCCAAGAACTATGTCTCATGTTTGCTTTGTATTACGTATATGCCTGCTAATATTTCCAATTTAAAATCCTATTAAAAATTATTAACGTTTCACATTTTTTGTATTTTACTTGATAGTTCACTTTATTTTTGTGTGAAAACGCATTTGCAAGGTTAGTATTATTTTGCATTAACTGGTTTTCTATAATTTCAGCCTTTACTATAACTTCTCCTTTCCGTTTCTCTACCAGAATGAAAATTAGTCCCAGAGTATATAAGATGAGATTTTGGATTATAAAACAGAGCGTATATCTGTCTCTCAACACAACATTACTAGGTTTCGCTAGCTCAGGTAAGATTGTATTCTTCGGTTTTGCATTATAAATTACCGACATTTAAACTGTTCCGGTAAGAAGTTTGATCTACCTTCTCATAAATCAACTGTGTAGCCTTTGTGTAGCCTTAGATTTTAGTACTGAATTGTTACTTTAAGTTACATTGCCGCAAATAGTTGGCTGATTTTTAAGCCCAGGTCATGCATTTAGTTTCTAGTTCTGATTAAATAAAAAGGTTTATTTTAAAACTTTCTTAATACTTTGTTGTTTATTTCAGACGAAGCAGTATTTCGCTTTAAGTCTATTAGGAGTTTCGATGTAATTGATGTTCCAAAAGAACGCTAGACTCTATACATTTATAAATAACATATTCCTCCGAAAAGTGAATGTTTTACTATTTATTATGATTTAGATTTAGGAAAGTATTGTATTTTTACATTTTGCAGACCAGAGGAAAATACAAATAAATTAAATGTTTACGGTATCATTGCCTTATTTTTATTCAATAACGTTCTGGAAAATATATCTCTTGAGTGAAATATAAATGCATAGAAATACTAGTATCTGTCGAGCAGGTTGGGCATGTTTATAAATGGGAAGACGATAAAATCCGCACAAAATATTTTTTCTCATAGTATCATAGTATTTACACTGGCGATTAACATTTCCACATCATGATGGGAAGCAATTATCAGAATTATATTTATTTTTCAAATACATTATAACAAAAAGATAAAATAATCACAAATTCAGGTAATTCAGAGATATAGAATGTGCAAAAGTCAGTATCCCAAGCAGCTGCCTCTGGAAACACTCTCAGCTGTAGTATGGCTGGACATGGAGTCGAACAGACTTTGAATGACAGTAATAAGGTAATTCAGTCCATGCGGTTTCAGGTTTGTGACAGAATTCATCTGTCATACTGGCTTGGGGACGCTGTCGTGCTAGTTTCTCTGGAATGTAAATGAGGTACATTTTGCAGTTGATAAAAGATCTGATGAATGCATCGGCTAAGGCAAAAGTTGGACTCTCTGAGTATTGAGGACACAAAAGGTAACTTGAGCTACATGCGATCTCCTGCTATGATGTTGAATCTGGGAGGACGGAACCACGGAGGATATAGACATTAAAGCCTCAGTAAAATAAGACTGGTTTGTCAAAGTACCGAATATGCAGACTTGAAGAGAACGAGATGTGTACTTAATGGCATTCATACCTTCACTTCAAGGGTTACTATAGACATCAGCGACTCTAGTTTGCTCAAAAGTCTACTGCATTTATATCTTCTTTTCTCCCAGTTCTGTAAGTAAATTACGTCAGTGTTTAGGAAGATCCTAACTTTATTTGCCTACTGACCTTATCATTAATTCAGGTGTTTAGCGGATAAGATGATAAAGAATACAATTTCCCAACATTCGTATTCCTTCTTTCTTCCACTCACAGATACAACCACCAGGAAACTGTAACCGAAGGCGGAATTCATCAGAAAAAAAAATCATGTCAAGTTGCTGGTGCATCGCTAGATACACCGTTGTAGGCGTTGAATCCTGTACTATAGAAGTTGAAGAAACTACGTCCTGCTAAGAATCTGAAGCGTAGCAAACTTTGGCCAACCGTAGGCGAGGATTTTCACTTGGTACTGCGCATTACACCCAAGTTTCTGACTCTGGTGATGTATTAAAATACTGTATAGCTGCGTGGACAAGATGTTTGTCATCTCGGTTACTGGTAAATGGGGAAGGGCGCTGATATCCTGCGACACCCTCTTAGAACTATCGACAGTCACTGGATCTTGACCTAGGAGAAGGCAATTGCCAATACTATAATCCGCAGTCCCAGTACGATAGGATTATCCGGCAAGCGGATATCGAATTATGCTGGTATGTTTTTTCAATATGCGCGATGCATCACGCGATTTTCTTTACTAAAAACAACGTGAAAATACAACTTCCATTCTAATGTGTCATTCGAAGAGTCATTACAATTGCTTCTTAAACGCACATGCCATGAAACTTTATTAATTTGCGCATCTGACGCAAATTTCAAGTTTTCGTGTACTTGTTTCTTGATGTAAGTAATTTTAATGGCCTAAAATTCATATTTTAGTCTAATCCGATGAAAATTAAAGGAAAAGTATTCTAAACATATTGGTGGAACTATAAGTGAAAATTAAATAAGCTCACAAAAAGATAGAATAACACGCCGAATAAGTATTAATCTAGAAGCCAAACAACAAAAATCAGCGTTATATTTGCAAATTATTACCGGACTAGTTTCGATAGTCCTGTAATAATTTGCAATTATAACACTGATTTTTGTTGTTTGACTTCTATATTAAAAGCTTACAAAAATATAACCCAGGACTTTATAAATACCCTGTATTACGATTTGTAAATTCTAGAGATTCAAATTAAATTTGAATTTTCTGCTAAACTCTAATTTCAAATCGAATTATAGTTTTATAATCTGTATTATAATTGTTCATTTTAAAACATCACACGACAAATTAGAGCTAGCTCTAGGATTTTGCCCCCTCAGTTCAATATTATATTCCGCTGCCCCTTGCTAATTTACTTTAGGCTAATTGTATGATTTACGTCGATCCTGATTTAGGTCTTGCGCAAATATATATAATGCCTTGTAGGTAGAGTTGGACAAAAGAAAAAGAACACTTTCTTTTTTTTATTTGTGGATAATTAAATTAATGATTAAAGGGATGAGGTATTCTTTTCGGTTAATCACTAAATATTTAACATTAATTTCTGAGTGCTTTATAATATCATAGCAATGGATTAGAAAATTATTTTATTTTTCTAGAAAAACATGCATGCAATAAAAAACGTGAAATGTATATGCGCGAATAACACGAAGGAAGCCAAAAGAATCTTTAAAACTGCAATTTTTATTCAGGGTCTAACACCTTGGAAACTAACTTTGTCGTTTTCTCTTTAATCCCATTTTTCAATTAACTTTTACCACCTCTTCAGGAAACGAATTTAATCAGGTCAGCTAAAAATCAAAATAAATCGCTACGTTTTTGCTTCCAAAGTCTACGCGTAAAGACGGTTCATTGTAACTCAATTAAACCAAGTGTGGTAGAAACACAGAAAGCTGCCTAGGATGAAAATTTATTTTCTTTCCTCCATAGGAATAAAATTAATTCCTTTTTAATTAGAATAATAATTCTTTCTTTTCTTTAGAAAGTATGATAAGTAATCTTAGACTAGAATAATAATTGTCTTATTATTTCTGAAAACCTAGCATAGCGTGAAAATTCATTACTTAGGATAGAATTTTAAAAATAGTCCAATAAGAAACCTTCTACCTGTGTCTTTATGTGCTTCTGTAGTCTGCTCTTTGCTTTATTCTTTTGACAATTTTTGGTTGAAGTTTCTGCATAGTAACTGAGAAGGACAGCGAAGTGAATTTGCTTTAAATCAACAAAGGAGCAAAAACATACTCTAAAACCACAAGTTTAATACGAATTTAAGTAATGTCTTTTTAATCTTTTACAATATATAATGATGTAAATCAATTTTTTATCCTATTGGCTGCTGCTATGTAAATTGGCAATGATTACATGGGTTTAATTAAAAAGTCTCAAAATAACGAGTTTATCAGCTGAAAAATATTAAAATACATAAAAATTTTTAATTCTAGTGCTTTACTAGGCAATATTGCATAGTCTATTAACATTTTTTAAACAGAAAACGTGATAAATCAACTGTTACTTCGCCAGAAGTTGAACCACCAAACTTTCAATGCTAATTACATGCGCTAACCATTTACACCATGAAACCAGCACAGAGGATTGCTATAATCACTTACAGTATGTACAAAAAATTGCGATAAATCGGTAATTTTTTGATAAATTGAGCTGAGAGCCGAACATTAGGCCTCGTAAATAAATAAATAAAGTATTTTAATTTAAAATATGCAGCTTTTATTTTATGAAATATAATAGGCTATGTTTTATATTTTTAGAAAATTCTTACCCACACTCTAGAAACTTTTTATAAGTAACCGCTTTTGGAAAACTTTTGAGTATAGAAGTACACCTTACGCAAAAAAAGGTGGAACACTTTTATATCTCCCGTTGTACTGGATGATTGACGAAATTTATCTCTCGTTTTTCATGCCTGGAAAGCGCGACTTAGGATATATATTAGATTCCCATATAGCATTGTTCTAACATAGGTATTTGGACACAAATTCGGACTTTTTATGGAATGAAATGACGATTTTTTTCCATACTTCGATTCTACGCCTCAATTTATAAATAAATATTAAATTTCGTAAAATTTGGTGGGAGACTTGCAGAGAAATTTTTAAATTTGTCTTGGTTCATTTTATTTTTCAATTTGCCCAAAGAATAATTCTAATTTATGGTATGAATCATGGAATTCTAAATTTATGGTAAGCAATTTTCCTTTCCCTTTCACTGCGCATGAGCGAAATAGAAGGTGCATCTTTCATTCTTTCAGATAATTTTAACAAAGGGCGTAAACCATATTTGAAGTTATAATTGCTTATAACAAATGTGCAAATTTCAATATATAAATTCACGTACATAAATTATAACGTAAATATAAAAATTCATGTATATCTTCGGAAATTTTGAATAAAAAATTCTAATTTTTTGCAGGTATGCCTAGAAATAAATCTACTTTAAGAAGGTAGCAAAACTTTTATGGGTTAGAAATCAAAATGTTTTTCGAAAAATTTACAAAAATTACTAAAAAATACAAATTTTAAAAACAAACCAGAAAATAGCTGCAAATTTATTTGGATTGAAACTAAATTTGTAACTGTGAAAGATGGAATCCAGTAAATTTAATAAAAAAGAGATATTAACAAATGCCACATTCAATTAACATTGAGGTATTAAAATTTTGAGAACTAATTTTTTTTAAATTATTCGTGAAATTTTCGTAACACTTAGCAGTTTGGCGTAATTTGAGTCGTAGAATCGAAATATGGAAAAAATAGGTATGCCATTTCATAAGAAGTCCGATTTTGTGTCAGAATACCTATATTGGAAAAATGCTATGTATAAATCTGATATATATCCTAAGTCGCGCATTTGAGACATGAAAATGCAAGTTAAATTTTGTCAGTTAGTCCAGTAGAACAGGATATATAGAATTGTCCCATTCTTTTCATTTATTTATTTATTTTGGTGCAAGCAATGGCATACCGAGAGGAGGGAACGGACTACCTGGGCCTCTGATTAGTTGAGAGCCTCCGAAGAATCTTAAAGTTTTACGTATATGTACCTATACGTAGGAATATAAAAAAAGCTACTTTGCATTCGATAGGATCATATAAGTATGTCGTATAAATATGCCGTTTGGCGCAAAAAAGTATATAAAAAAGTGTGCCTCTGTTCAGTTATTGCACGTTATTGAAACAGAAGTTGAGGAACCTGTAAGGAACAAAATTAAATATTACCAGAAATTAAACGAGTAAGATGTCGTCTTCAAGCAGCGATGCTAAAAACAGTTTGCATTGAAAAGGATAAAATTTACTGTGAAGACGAAATCTAAGAATCATTCTCTAACTCATATTTACCACTAAAGGTTTTTTTGATAGCGTGTGTTTCAGGTGCTTCTTGCGGGATAAGCTTTTCAAAGTTGAAGTTGATTGAAAGTTATCCTCGATTATCAATGCGCCATAAAAGAAACTACAGGAAGATTTTCGCCCTGGGCCTCGATAACTGCAGGTCCACCACAGCATACAAGATCCTTATTTAATTAAATAATATCAGTATCCATCAAATCGAATATCCTTCATGTAGTTTGATCAACCTGTAGAACTTAATTTTAACTTCTTCTCTAGCTCTTTGTTTCATATAGCATGAACTGTGTAACCGACCACGTTTTATAAACCTGACTATCTTACCATAAGACAAATAGCTGCATAATCCTGTCCGTGGAAAATAACGAAAAAATTAATGCAAAGAAAAACCATTAATAGTCAGAAATGTGGACGAAACAGCAAACGAATTTCACCTCATGAAAGTAATAAATCTTTTTATTGTCATTAAAGAAATTCTGCTAGGTTATTTTTAAGTATTTTCCATTAAGCGCATTTATTTACCTTTGACTACTTTTATACTAAATTTACTTGGCCTCATCATTTATTTCCCTGGGAAATTCTTTCCGTCTTTTAAAGTTTGCTGTAACTTGTCAAAAATGACAAGTAAAAATTGAGTTTGAGTCTGAAGTATGTTTTATTTGCTCAGCATTCCATTAAATACAGAATTTCACAAAAGTTCGACGTCTTTTCAAATGTTTTTAACTGAAAACCCTAATGACTTTTAAGCGCTTGAATTGAATTTTCTAAGGTGAATTGTATTTTCATAATTCGTCAGGAGCACATTTTCATTTTTTTAAATTATGCGATAAAGAAATGACTTTCAAACTTATGTCGCATTCCCTTCTGGTGCACCGTGGCTTGGCTTCGAAAGCCACCTAAAATTGAAAGACGATAAATTTATTATCAGTTCTACTTTTTCAAATTTTAACACTTCATCTAATTAACTTAACATTTATTTGTTCATTAGACAAACATTTTTTACTTTCACACAGCGTTTTAACTCTAAAGAGGTACGTAGTATTGAAATGAAAGGCTATCATGGTGTAGTTTAGTAGATTAGTGCGTGGAATCTTACTGAGCTATAATACCATGATACCTACTTAGTACATGTCATAGTGTAATTTATAAAAGATGTTTCTAATTAAGAAATTAGAAACATCTTTTTTAAATTATAATCACAATACAATTATTTATAAAAATTATCATTTAGATACATTATAAATCGCATCTAATAGTTAAGTAATTAAAACATGAAATATATATATGATTATTGGGAGTTATGTACATTGTTTTTAAATCTCTCATTTGACGCATTAAAGGTACTTTTATAAATTGTAATATGAATTAAAATTCTCCTTCCTTTAATCTATTTATTATATATTTGTCTATCTGCGTATTTGGGTTTGGTAAATCTTATAACTGCGATTGGTGTCTCGTTGTAGGTGCTGGTTCGAAAAAAATTAAATTACGCCACATTGAGATAAACTGTAATACTTTTATTTCTACTAGAATACTCCAGATTACACGGTGTCTTATCCTCAGCTATATATTTCTCGTAACAGCAACTCACCACGGTGGGATATACATTTCACTCCAACGTTTCAAACAAGCGCTATATTTGGTAGCTTCGCGCTCACTCTTCTCCTTCACTGCAAGCTTTGCCCGCCACACACACCAATGCTTCTTTGCAAACATACGTAGCAAGAAATCTTTTAAAATCACTGTTTGTGACGTTACATACGCTCTCCCTTGAACTTACTAGGTTCAGTAAAACGAAAAAAAGTCAATTAGTTAACAATAACTCACAGCATAGTTTATAACTCCATGTTAACATAAAAGCGTAACAATTGCAGTTGAGATGTTCGTACATTATTCTGAAATGGTAAAATACAAATACGAGGGTGGATCACAAAAAACGGTTACAAGGGTAATAAAAAATTATTTATTAGCAACAGACCGAAAATATAAAGGGGAATAATGAGGCATACGTATCTATAATGTTTCGACATAATCACCAAATATACTATTTAGGCATTTATCTGAATGCAGGACCAACTTGTTTAACCCGGCTTGGAAGCAATCACGTCCCAGCACATTCAGCCATTTCTCTGTACTGTTTTCACATCATTGTCTGAAGAAAACCTCATTATAATCCTTCAATTTCGGAAAAAGGAAATAAACCCTGTGCGCTAAATCTGGGCAATATGTGGGGTGAAACAGACTTCAAACTTTTGCAGGGTTCTTGAGTTTGGACAGCAGTATAGAGCTGGGTATTGTCATGCAGGAGGACAACACCAAACCTTGTAAAAGTGGAACAATAACAATCGTTAGTAGTGGTATAACCACGCTCCAGTATTTAATTAGGATAATGAATCACAGCTCGCACCTCCAAGCGAGACCACTTTTCTGGACATCTTGCCATTTCAATCGCTCTAACGTGTCTGCGAACTTACTATATGTACCTCTACAATCGCTGCTAGACAACTAGTGCCACCTGTCTACACTCTGGGGAAAATGTATTCCCTCCACAATAATTACTTTTCAAATGCTGATGCTTGTAACCTTTTTTTATCCACTTACGTATTTTAAATACCTCTTTTAAATATTTCATGTTTTGTCTTCACATTTACTACTCGTACTTTGTTGATATCTCCTGGAACAAGATCTACCACTCTTCCCGGTAACCAGCTATACCCTGGCGTATTATCATCTTTAATGATAATATAAATCCCAGTTTTCACGTAAAGATAATGTAGTTCTTTTGCTTGAATGTCTTGAAAATTCAAGATCACAAAGTTACAGAAAACTTTATCTTTTTATTAGGGTCCTACTGCAGGCTAAGAACTTTTCCACAATCATATTATATTTGTCATTAGTTAAGACTGTTTATTTTTGCATTTTCTAGCACTTACCTTTCGGTAGGAGAATACTTGGGGAGTTAAAACCAGCATTTTCTAAGAAATTGGCTCATTTTATCTACTAGCCAGTACTTCCTTAAACAGAAGCACAACTACCGAATCGTGACGTCACAAACTAGCGGCTGACAATCGCCGTTGGCTACGCAGTTCCTGCCGCAAAAGTATATGTGTTTTTAAGGCTTTAAACTAACAGGATGTGTTCTTCTAATGATGTATATATATGTATGTATACGTACATATGCTATTTGCTTTCTTTTTAAATATTTATTTTGAATTCGTTCACTGGTATAACGTTGGAAGCATATTCATATGTACAAAAATACATTACAAATTATTAATTTTTGTATGCTGTTCTGTGTTTAGAAACATAATAAGACTTTAAAGTGACGGTAGACATCAAATAAGTAACAATAATGAGAAGCTGAATCCTCCCAATATTGATAATATTCAAGTCACTTAACTCTGTATCCAATATACAGGACGAATATATGTAAATTTATTTAAAAGTTAGAAACTTTTAAATTTCACCAGGGCAAATTTATAAGCACAGAAGTTTCTATTAAATAAACTAATTTCATATACACATGTGCACACAATTTGCATTGTAGCTCTTTCTTATTTTTTATAAATAGCAAGATGTTAGTTGAGATTTCCACCCACGAAGTCTATGCAATAAAGCCTAAAAGTGCTGTGACATTATAGAATACCGGACGTCCCTTGCATCAACAGCGCCTTCCTCCTCCCGTAATGAAATTCAAAATTTTTTAAATAAATTTTCCTCTGCTATCATTTGGCCAAGTTCTTTAAGAACATTCTCAAAATATGCTTATTTTTATTACATTATAGAGTAATAAATGTAGAGTTTCTTGTAATGCATTTTATTTCTGAACAGAACAGATAATAGCAAGCTTATGTATGTATCTGCAAAGCTGGAAAAGAGGAAGAAAAGGGTTCTTAGTGACATAATTTTTACTCATATTTGAGTTTTCGTACATCAGGAATGGAATTTATTTTTTATTTTATGCAAAATTATGCACTTTGTATTACAATTAAAAAAGCATGAACATGTTTATTGTCTTTACAGTTTCTTTATAAAAACTTCTGGTACATAAAAAATGTTAAATGCTAAATTAATGCTTTCATTTTCTGCTATATACGTATTAACTCAAAAGTTTGAAGCTATAAAATTAATCAAAAAATGTCAAAAGTTGGAGGTTTTAAAAAGTAAGTGAATACTGAACAATCATACAATTAGATTCATAATTATAGTAACTGATACACATCATTACTCTGCGCATTATGTATACTGTAGAAATAAAATTCCGTCATATTAATGTATTCATTCTTTTAAATACAGAAGCAAATACCTTAATAAATTTAAATTTCTAATTATGCTTAGCTTACCCTAGATATTTCAAAGTGGTAACATTTTCTCATGTTATTGGTTTTAACCATTCCTTAAATAAATCTAGTTTTTTAGGAAATCCGTATAACCGCATCCTCTAACGACCAAGGTCAGAGGACTTCATCGAGATGGCTTTGGTTTGACCAAAGGGGCTATCTTTCCTTTTGCGTCTTCCGCGCCTCATCGAGATAGCCAGCAGTTTGTGAAGTCACTAAACTTTCAGCTTTCAATAGAGAGGCTTCTGTTTAAGCAGATATTGCTACCAGATCAGAAGCCTCTTAAATATTATCAGCACCCGTCAACACGTAATCCACATAAAAATCCCTTAGCACTTTGTTGGAGATTTTAGAAAAATACTCACTTTCAACAACTGCTAATTTCTTCAATACTCTTGACGCCAAGTACGGCGCAGAAGCTGTCCCATACATCACAGTATTTAATTCATTCTATGTTTAGGCTCAATTTTTGCTTATCTGCATTTCCTCAATATCAGTATTTACTACAGTACGATGACAAGTTAATCTCAAAAGAATATTAATCAGATTGTTTTGGGCTTTTGGACCCATCGATAACGTATCATGAAAAAAAATCTGATCACCTGTCACACCTTAACTAACGCCTTTGCACTTGTATCAAACACTACTCTTAGTTTTGCAGTTAAGCTTGACTCATTGAAGACGAAATCATGAGGTATACAAAATCTTTCGTTTTCTAGTTTACAACCCACTGTTGGTGAAAGTTATCAAAGTTACCTGCTTCCGAAGGAGTGTTTTCGAGCAGGACATCCTAAGGAAAGGTTTCTCTTATCAAAGTTACTCATGGCGAAAAGCAATAAATTCTCATTCATTGATTTTGTCTGGTGGATATCAAGATTCTCATCTGTGGGCTTATACCTGCATCTACTGTGCTAGGTATAGTGACTGAAGGTATCAACGTCTAAAAAACTCTTCTGCGTTTTATTCATTCTTCCTTAGGTTTACAACTGTAAGAATTAGTAATACGCCAGGCTGCTCATATGATTGATGCCATGATAGCGTAATGTAACATAATAAAAATAGCATAATTAAAAAAATGGCAGCACGTTTTTGAAAGGAAATGACTTTACATTGAATGAAAGAGGCTCAGAAATCCTTTTCATTGGTCATTTATAAAATTCCATTGTTCACTTCAACAAATACTTTTAGAAAAGAAACACAATATATAGATTTGCACCAAAAGAAGATCCACATTACCATTCCCAACTGCAGAGCCAATGATAATTCATTTATAATTCAAGAAGCCACCTTGAATTATGAACTTTTCTCCATGCTCGAGTATAGTTTTGAATACTTGCACAGTAAAGGAACTATCACATTCTTTAATTAATGGATTTCTAAGAGCTGTAATGTGAAGTGAGCTTTCTAAGTGCTTTTATATAAAGTAAGATTTTTCAGCTGAGTCCGTTATTAAAATCAAACACAGGTTAAAAAAAAAGGTTCTCTTACAGTGCCAACATTTAAAAACCTAGTTAAGGAAGAAACATGACATCAAGGCTTCTCTTTATCGGGTAATTTAGTGCAAAGTACATTAAAACTGTATGTTATTTAAGATTTATATTTATCTCTTTTTAATCAGTATTTTTGTTTAAAGCATTTTCAAACTAAAAGATATTTTACAATGTTGAAATTATCAATGGAAACAGACACATGTAAAAGATGTATGATGTCAGAGTCTTAAATCATCTTAGAGGAGGTAAGTTATATGGAATTTTCTACAGGGTAAGTCTATGTAAAATCGTTTGAACAGCTGTTAACCTTATAGTTCACCCTTATAGAACAACCTTATTGTTCATATGAAACAATTTCGAGTGCAGCTAAGAACAAAAACTGAATGCAAGATATTTTCATATGAGAAGGTTATTACAAGTTATTACTTATTGAGTACAAAGTTTGCAAAATATAACAGAAACAGCTCGTTCAATGTGAATAAACCTAATTAAGGATCTTAATGAAACTGCTGACAGAAATGAGCCTGTAGTATCACAGGAAATAATCAAATCAAGACTGCAAAATTAAAGGGTAAGAAAACTTTTATTTCTGGGTACATACAAAAAAAACATTTGCAATAAATCATCAAAGAAACGTTATTATCACACTGTGATTCTCACTTTTATACTCAGCATCCAGGAAGTGGTTTCCACGAAACGCACAGTTTTCTCAAGTAACGAAAATTCCCCCCCCCCTGTTCTGTAGCTCGTCTCTTTTATGCCAGCAGCACAATGGGATGCATATGCTGAGCTCGTGAAATTAGACTAGATGTCTTACTTACGTAGTTTCCAGGATAGCCAGGTTGATTATGGAAACATTCATTAAATTCCACCACGTTGTCTTCGTATTCCGCCACTTGGAGAGATTAAACCTGACTTCTCACATGCACGGAGAACATATTACAATTCGTCGTCTAAACAATCCGTTTGATGCTTATGGAAACCCAGGGAATTTATCTAGGATCGGAACTCATGATTGTTAACTTCCTACAGGGCTAGTTTTATTTAATAAACACCCTGCAGGGCTAGTCTTACCTAATAACCAAGTTTCATTCTTAAATAGAATGAGTGCTAGCACTCATTCTATTTAAGAATGAAACTCAAAAATGTGGTGTTTAAGACATGACCTGATGACGGCTGTTCGGACTGGGGTTTACCTGAGCTAATGGAGAATCTGCATAGTAGACCCATCTTCAAAACCAGGTTTTGTCCATAGAGCAGCGAGGTGAAAAATCTAAACTGCAGGCTACTGGACATATGAAACTGACTCCGTCAGCTCAGGTAAACCCCAGTCTGAATGATTACTGACTGTGTTTACCCAACTCATTACATTCAGACTGAGTTTACCCAGCTCAGGTAAACCCAGTCTGAATGTCCTATGATGTTGAAATGTTTTCATGACGAAATCTACTCAAATAGCCTTTCACATTTTGATAATTATTTAAAATTTAATTAAGAGTTAAGATCAAATTAAGCATTGTCCCAGCTTCTTTTTGACTTCTGTCACACACATTTGCTCAGATCAAAAAATTCTACAAACGTAAACCTCGTGTGAAAAAGTTTAAATCTAGCAAAGGTAAATGGCAGTTGATGCCTTTTAGAGCGAAAAGCTGTCTTGCTGAAATTAAGTGCTAGAGACGATCTACTTTGATAGAATTACTGTATTTGACGAACAGTCTTCTTGACATGGAGGCAGGGAAGTCGACTGCCTTAGGTCTGGGTTAAAATCCTGAAGAAGTTATGAAGGTTTAGTGTTTTTCCACATGAAAGCACTTTAAATAACGTTGAGACGAAACTTACGTCCAGAGGTTGTTTGTGGCAGATTTTTCGAATTCATTCACTGGGGCATTCTCATCTAGAATAGAGATAGAGCTCGGCAAATTCATACAGTCACCCGTAAGTTCCCCAACGGCAGGCGCAATCCTTGTCTCTTGGTCGCAATAAAATTCATCTGTGGTTTATCTGACTGTAATATCAGATAAAATTGTGTTTTATCCCTGATGTTGTTGTCAGACAAGTTAGGTAAGTCACAACACAGAATTTGTCTAAGGCTGCTTCGTTTTCAGTTACCGCTAGAGTTTATTAAGTTCCCTTTGTACAGTGATAAGTTAAAGATAAAACGAAATATTTTTTTCTACAGTATTTGATTCTGATGGTTGAAAATTTCAACTCAAGTCGCCTAAGGCAGTAGTCTCGAATTCCATTCTACGCTGACTGCATGCAAGATCTAAAAATAGATCAAGTGGCTAGTATTTCTTTTAACAAAATGAAACATTTTAACGAAATAGAAAAACAATTTTAAATAAATTTTAAATATTTATTAAATTTACATTTATCAAAACATACATAAATAATAATAATAACACCGCATAAGAAAAAATTTCAAATTTATATTTATTTTCTATTTTGCACCTGCAAGATATTTGTATACAATTTGTAATTAAAATGCATTGAAGTTACATTTTGTAAATAAATATATTGTCAGCCTAAATATTTAATATTTAGACTGATATATCTTTAAAATAATTCTTAAATGATTAATTAATCACTAAATAATTTAATTTAAATAAAAATAAACAAATTTCGAAACTTTTTAAGTTTTCTGATAAAATTTACCAAGTGGACAAAATTTGAGAATAAATTACGACAGCCTAGTCTCTTTTATATAAATTTTTTTTGACGCATTAATAAAAAAAATATGTATTTGTATATAAATAACTATAAATTTCTTTATTTCTTACTACAGCTTAACGCTTGATGGCGTTTCGATTCTGATAGCCTTGGGTTTTGTAGTTTGTAATCTTGAGGAGAATAGTTTGTAGCCTTGGAGAGAAATTAATAAAACTTGCCTCACTAGGTTGTAGGACCAACTTGGAGGCGATACACGAAGCAACACTTCTAGGCACGTAGTCAATGAGACTACGAATGATGTCCTGAGGTCTACAAATGGCGTCCAGTCCCATCTCAAATGTCTTCGATTGGGGAGAAATCAGTAGAGAACGGTGGCCAGGGAATCATCTATACACCTTGCAGAGCACGTTAGCTGATGCACGCAGTGTGTGGTAGGGCGTTTTCCTGCACTGGGCATTCCCTAAAGGCAGGGGAGTGTCACTCGCTGCAGCGCATCATCCATGTACCGTTGGCCATCATAGTGCTGTGAATAGGAAATAAAGGTGACCTGGAATCGCACGCAGTTGCGCCCCAAACCAAGATGCCGCAGTGGAGAGTTCCACAATTGCTGCCGGATTGGACCTGACTCCACATCGATGTTACACTCGTAAGCGGCTACTACCATTAAAGAAACAGAAGTGTGACTCATCTGAGTCCACTCTGTTGCCGTTCCGTCGTCCACATAGCCCTAGACTGCACACTACAGACGTTGTCCTCTATGATGTGGGGTCAATAGCAGTCTTCTTAACGGACGCCACGAGTGCAGGCCACTGGCCACCAGATGACGGCAAATGGTTCTGGTCGATATGGAAACATTCAGGTTTTCTTGAACATTCTGCAGAATAGATATAGAAGTGGCTTGCGAGTGCGCCACCTCTTGTCGGCGGATGTGTCGATCCACGCGTGCTGACATCGCTCTAGCTGCACCGGCACTCGTCAAATTTGCCACATTCCCTTGTTCCAACCATTGTCGCCACAGCCGGTGTACTGTGGACGCGTCCAGATGTGTGTTAGCTGAGATTTGCCTTATGGACCATCCTGCCCTCAGTCCGATTACCATGTACCTCCTAAAATCGTTTGAACTTTCTCCATGGACGACGGCCTGGCATTCTCTGCTATTACAAGCGTCCTCTGAGACACTAACAAATTTTCTACGATAATTTCCCTAGGAGAAATAATGGCACAAAAATTGAACATTCTGCGAGTTCATTCCTTTATATCTTCTTCAACGTGAGCTGGAAAGCTGCGCATTTCACATCATTCGCGTAACTCGGTGACGTGCGTCTGCCCTGAAATTTGCATAATTTTCTGGCCACTCCTTCTCGGTATTGCATTTTCATTGGCGGGTAGTGTATAACCACATCAAACTGAGATGAGGATAACATAGTGACAGCACGTGTGTCAACCTCCTTTCCACAGAACCTTCTGTAATCGACAATCAATTACGAATGCTCTATTTAGGGATTTCGGTAAGTAGTAAAATCCAATGCTCGTAGTCAGATAGGTCTTAATACGAGGATCGTTTAGGATATATCCCATCTTTTTACGAGGGAACGGTGAAACGAATTGAAACTCAGAGTGAAGAAGTTGTTTGAGCTACTGTTTTTAATTAAGATAACCCTATATATCAACACATATGCATAATCACCCCATATATAAAATCACCCACAATATATCAACTGTGCTCAATTTATTTACAATCATCTTTAAAATAATTTTTTGAGAATCTCAAAGACTAAACGGCGTCCCCAGTAACCTCATCATTCATATTGAAATAACATCCTCGAAGTGAATTCTTCATAGGAGAGAACAGGTAAAAATCTGGTTGGGTAGTAAAATGGATAGGATAAGGCAAGTACAGGGAATAGGCTAGACACCAGACTTTAACCACTGATCGTATAGGTATAGTTCCATAGCACTAACTGTGTAGTTCTGCCTGAGTTTGTGAGGAACAGCAACCTGAGTGTATGGCGGTCCGAGAATCTCTCACCACTCTTCCACTACCAGCAACCTCTCGAAAGGACTTTCGGCTGTCCATGTGTTTTGAGTGGCCCCTTAGCGCACAGACACTATACGCTTACAAACATCCATTCCCTCTCAGTAAGATGGAGGCAGATGGCACTAAGATGATGTACTATCTTACTGATGGAGAAGTACGGCATAGATGAAGTACGGCACCTCTATAGATGAAGTACTATAGAATATCTCCACAGATGAAGTACGGTACCTTCATAGATGAAGGCACAGTACGGCACCTCCATAGATGAAGTACGGCAGTGAAATGGAGTAAGGCTTACGTTCGATGTAGCAAGATGGATGCAAAAGGTTAGGTGAAGTTACAATCGAACGAAATAGCTTAAGGAATTGCCAGGCGGTGAAATGTTACATTATCTTGATAAGGATGAATCCATTATCAAAACACTGAGAAAAAGTCAATTCTTATATACTTCGCGTAGTATATCATTGAAATCCAACTTAACACCCTGCAAAATTTTAACTACCTAACACCACCATCTTCCCCATAAAGCTCAAAAACCTTTTACCCTTCCTACGAAAACCTGAAAGCGAACTCTGATAATTTAATATAAAGATGAAACTCGGAACTAAGAACTCCTCAAAGTGATTGCAAAATTAGAAAAGATAAATAATTCTTCCTAATTTGATGAAATAAATTTCAAATCTATACTTTTTGAAAATCGAGTAATATGTGCAAACCAATACCAACCCTTGTGGAATATAACTTTGCCTTGAGATAACATATTTCACTGTTTTCATAGGTTCAAAAACCTACTTTATTTGTAATTGTAATTTAGCACTCTGCACTGATTTGTATGTAATGTGTAATCTCAAAATTTTTATGTAAATTATGGATTTATTATTTTTCAAATACGCCTCGTCATTCTGAAACTGTGTATAATTTGTTTAAATAATCTTTAAAATAAATAGTTTTGTCAATTTGAAATTTCAGTTTTCTTATTAAAGAAAGGGAATGTCTCTACTGTAATTTTAATTTATGACAGAAAAATATAAACTAATATATCACGCTCTCTCTCTAAAAACATATCCCAGTACGAATGAGATATGATTCTGTTATTCATCATAACAGGTGAAATATAACTTCGTTATTTATCCTCACGGATGAGATGCTGTTTCACTATTTATCATAACAGAGAAAATGAAATCGAAAGAAAGTAATGTCAAGCTGCATATTAACTTCCGGCAGTATATATATTTTAAAAACGAATTCATCTATCTGCAAAGCTTAGTTCCGACCTCCATTATAAAAGTAAATTTTTTTTAAAACATAAATAAATAAATAAATAAAAGTTTATGTGAAAGAAGAAAATCTTATTTCCCATTTGGTCTGAGAAAGAAGACTTTGTAAAGCTGCAGATGACGTTCTTCATAGAAGTACAGAATAATGACAAAGTTTATAAGGATTTTAAGTTTCACTAACGTTTATTTTATTTTAAAACTTTGTTATCGTCTCATATTTTCCATTTCCTGCCAGAATGAGAGCGAGTAGAATTGTTTATGCAAATGAGGTTCCAAACTGTAGAAGTATTTAAAACATGGCTTTTAGCTAAAGGCAAGAGAAAGAGATTTCTCTCTGCCTTACCACGCGCGTGCTTTTCAGTCAGTTTGTGTCTGCTTTTAGGCCACAACTTAGTTCTCGCTGATATTTGAAGACATATTGTAGTTTTTGCATTCCGCTCACTACATACGTAGTGTTAAAAGGCCAATCTTCACGTCACAACGCTCTGTAAAGCATCTAAGTTTAGTTCTTATTTAGTTTAAATAGTTTATTTCTTATTTTCTACGTTTTAGACCATAAGTACTGGTCTCTGTATCCCGAAATGCGGAAACGGCTGTACGCTGTGAGAAATAAAGGGTAAACGTAACCCTTCTTATCTTTGTTGTATCTTCTACATACGCACGAAGATAGTTTTGAGTAAGCTTCCTGTTCCTACTTAGGACTCCAGTTATCTTTCCAAAGGCGATTAGAAGGAGAAGAAGTCCTGATAAGTTTAGGGGTTGAATCACTGCAAACAAGAAATTCAAAAGTGGGAAATATGGTGTATAATATGCTTAACATGCTTTCATTATAGGTGATAACTCACGTGATGGGCTAACTAGTTTGTTTGTTTAACTGTGGTAAAGCATCTGAGGGCTATCTACCTAAGAGGTGGGATGTCTGAAAGACTTTCTAGGGGAAACTGCCTCGTACACACGTTGCACATGGGTAAAACCACGAAAACGCCAAAGTAGCCTGCCCGTTTGCGGGAATACGAACCCAGAATCGAACTACCAGCCTTCAATGACTTTAGCCCGCCTTAATGGGCTACGCTATAACTAGAAATGAAGGAAATTGAATTTCTAAAACTTTACGATAAAATACAGAAAAGCATGAAAATGCCTCATTTCAGTCATCCATGTTCACCTGATACAAAAAATACACATTTTATATGATCATAAATACAATGACCAGGAACTAGGAGGCGATACAATAAAAATGTAATGAAAATTACATATTTATATTAATTTTGCAAAATGCATTTGTTATTCACCAGTCACTCAATAGTCACAATCGCTATATACACTGGTGTGCAAAACGTAAGCAACAGCAGGGTGTTTTGCCATAACTCCACAAGAAATCAACTGAGAGACATGAAATGCAGAAATGAAGGAGAGTATTATAAACGAAAGCATCGGAGTTGAAAAAGGAATACAATGCATACGGTATGGAATCAAACAAAAACAAGCTTTACTGAACGCATAGTACCGTGACTCATGATTGTCTAACCAAGACGAAGAACAACAAGCAGATGTTCCTTAATATGGGATATGCCCTCTCCTCACTGCAATGGTTGCTTCGCACTGTCTCCGCATACTCAGAACCAGCTGGTGCAACATTTCTTGCGGTTGGAGTGCCCATTCCTCAATCAGCATCTGTTTGAGTTGTTGGGTGTTCTCCGGAGGATGTAAGCGTGCTGCAATGCTTCTCCCCAAAGCATCCTACACATGTTCGATGGGATTTAAATCTGGGGAGTACGCTGGCCAATCCATTCGAGTGATATCTTCACTTTCCAGCAGCTCCTCAACAGCAAGAGTCCGATGTGGCCGTGCATTGTCATCCATAAAAATTAAGTCGGCCAATGGCACCTCGGAACAGACGCACATGAGGAAGGAGTACCTCCTCACGATAGCGATCCCCAGTTACAGACCCTCTGTCGAAAACATGGAGCTCAGTTCGAACGTTTAGCATAATGCCTTCTCAGACAAGAACTCCAGGACCACCGTTACGGTGTCTTTCCTTGATGTTACTGGGATAAAACCGGGTCTCGACATCTCTCCAAATCAAAACGCGTTAAGAATCGCTTCTACTACTGAACCGACTCTCATCCGTAAAGAGGATACGACTCCATTGATCAGTTGTCCAGTTTTTTTGTTCTCTTCACCACTGTAATCGGTGGCGTCGGTGGCCAACTTTCAACGGGAGGCAGCGTTCAGGACGGCGGGCGAATAGGCCCCCTTTGTGAAGGCGTCTGACCACAGTAAACCGCGACACTTGTCACCCCGTTGCTGTACAGAGTTGCTGAGCAATGGCGCTTGCTGACTTCTGTCGGCCTCTTTTCGCCTGCAGGACGATATATCGCTCATGCCCTGCAGATGTCGTCCTCGGGCGGCCAAAACCAACCTTTCTAACAGCTGTAAGGTTTGGAACGCTTTCGAAGCGCGCGAAACGACACTTTTGTTGATTCCGAACTCTGCAGCTACACTGGTGACAGTACGTCCCTCCTCCAGCTTTCTGATCATTCTTCCACGTGTGATGTCGTCCAGATGATTTCTTCTGGCCATATTTCATGAACTGACTCACTGGCACTTGCAGCGAATATGTTGAATTGCGTCTCCGTCCTTCCTTTTATTCTACAGTTTAGCTGCGCGCGTCGACATCACGCGTTTTGTGTACGCTCACGTCGCCTCTGACATTTCGTTCCTAATATTTGCATACGCATCACATTTCTACTGACTTACGTGTTCATTGTAATCCAGACCTTCTTTTCTGCATTTTCATGGCTATCTGCTAAATTTTTACATTGTTGCTTAAGTTTTGCACACCAGTGTACTTGTGATCGAAAACACGAGCAAGCTATACAAACGGGCTGGCTGTATGGTGGTTTACGTATGTAACGTGAATATTTACCAATTTACCTTAAAAGGTCTTCCACAAAGGTGTTCCCTCCCTTCATTAAATAATCCTAATGCCCTTTGCGTACTCAAATATCCTAGCCTAATCTAAAGTTTATTATTCATCGTAAAGATTTCATTTGACAATTTATCATCTACATTTGCAGACCTGAATCACAGCTTTCACAGTTTCAGATAAATGCAAAATTTGTAAAAATAATGAGATCATTGCGGACGACAGTTGCTTTAATTTATATATCTGTAAGAAACACTAACATGAGTAAAACATAACAATTTGATTAAATTTTAACTACAAAGCATAGATTTTTAACACGGAAAAAAGCTGAGCATTTGCTTTCAATATACCAGTACGTAAAGCATGCCAGATCTTGTCAGAAATTTTGCGTTTAGTGATCAAAATGTTATTAAGTTTTCCTAAAGAATTTATAGATATTCAATAGTTTATTTGTTCACGTTTTTCTTTTTGAAATGGATAGAATCAGCTTTAGAACTTCAAATTAAATATTTCAAGTAGAAATATTTTCCGTATAAGAAATGAAGATGGTTTTGTTACCTTTGTTCATGTTATTAATTAGTTCATGCTTAGTTGTTTTAGGACATGTTTCAAAAAACAAAAGCTTTTTTAAATGCAGTTAGTTAAGACCATTCTTCAAAAATAAAAACTAAATCTAAATGGCATCAAAATATTAAAACCAAATTTAACTAAAATATTCGATACTAAATCTAAATGGCATCCAATCAAAATTAAATCTAAATGGTATCAAATCAAAACTAAATCTAAATGGCATCAGAACATCAAAACTAAATTTAATGGCATCAAAAACCAAATCTAAATGGCATTAATCTAAACTAATCTCTTTTAACACGTATTTTTTAAGTAGTATTTTTTATCTTATTACGCATTTGTTATATCCCGCAGCTAAATATTGTACATTTCGGGAACTTAAAAACAGAATTCGTTGCTTGATTTTTCAGATTACAAAATACATACCTATGTACTGCTTTCAAATACAATTCAAATACCATATATTCCAGTACGCATCTATTATTTCAAATTGTATTTATTAATTTTTAGGTATAATCGCCATATAACGCTCATCCTTTCCTTTACAAAGAAGCCTGAAAGATGTATGAGCGATACCCTTATCTTTTGAAGTCGTTCATTGGAAGATTTTCCCCAGGCGTTCGGACAAATGTATACTGAATTCACAAGCGATAAGGGAAACAATAAGTATGTGGGGAAAATTGCTTGTGGGCCCAAATAATTCTCCCAGGAGCGTGGGTTGTATTCAATGCAAGTGTACACAAAAATGTTCTTTTAGGTTTCAAGAAGAGGGGGCAGAATTTAGGGTAAAAATGCCTTTCTGACCCGAATGAATTGATGGGATTATGAGTCATATGTTTCCTCCTTTTGTAGTCGTTTCAAACCATGAATTCGAAGCGAACTTGGAAAGCTTCAGTAAATTGCATTTGCTTTAGTTGAAATACAGTTAATCTAGTATTCCTTTTAGCATTAAATATGGCTCCTGCCAAACGAGACACAGTACTAGTTTCAAATGCAAAGTCATTCAGTTTGCGAAAGGAAATGGAAAGCGTGCTGCAGCAAGCATGGTTGGTGTTGAGGAAAGATGGAACGGTTGATAAAAGATCGGAGTAACAATGAAGCAAACACAAAATAAAAATGAAGCAGAACTGGATAATGCGAGTGAAGATATAACGGAAGACGAACTTTTCATGTTATCCGATAATGAAAATTTGCAACTTCATAAGGTACGTCCTTTCTTTTAAATAAACAGTATTTAGGTACATGCAAAAACCTAATTTGTATATGTTGATGTTTTCCTTATTTCTATTCTATCATTCTTATATCCGACGTATAATGCACACCCGTAAATTTCGTTCCTCTTTCTTTTAGTACTGAAAGTTCGCGTTATATACCGGAATATACTGTAATTTTATTAGCAATTATTATATATCTAATCTTGTCATAAACGATATACTAAATTTTAGGAAACAAATTAATTATTCTGAAACACTAAAACTTAGACTATTTTTAACTTAAAATAAAATGAAACATAAATGTAGCATAAATCGAGGAGGCATATTAAGAAAACGCACCGGTATGATGAATTTTCGAATCCAAGCTGATTTCCTTTACAGAATCTAAAATGTGATCTGCAGACAGAATTCGTGTGTGTAATACGTGCTAAAATAAAACACAAGCATAAAAGCTGATCATAAAAGACATACATATATTCAATAAGAAACCGGTAAACAAACGTTGGGACATATCTGCAGTTGAGAAATGCCAAAGAAAGAGAGATCTAAAATTGAAAAGTGAAGAAAGATTACAAGCATTTCAAATCTCCTTCGCATTTCAATTTATAATCTCAAAGCGCATGCTGGTTTTATTTCATGTGAAATGCGAAAGGTCACCAAAACATTCAAAGCATGTTTTCATGCAGAATGTCAGTTTATATTTATGCACGTAGCATATTTGAAAAGCTGCGCGCAGACTTGGGCATAAAACATTTGAAAATAATCTCGCACATATCTCAGCTTAATACTGTTGAGCGCATAAACAGAAATAGTGCAGATAATTCACTGCTGTGCTAAATAGAACCTTAACAGCTGAGATAGGCGTATTGATGTTCTAGCGTATATGTTGCAGTTAGTAAGGCAAAAGTTAATTGATAAAACGTTAAGGAAATTACTTTTAGGCCAGAAAATTATGACAGCTCTAGATACATTATTTTTGTTCAGCAAAGGGAAATTTAAATAAAAAAATGTTCAAAACTTACTTGGCAAAGCACCGAAAGCTTCAAACAAGGTCGGAGAAAAGCAGAATCTTTATTCCGATGAAAAATGTTCGGAAACTGCTCTTAAAGTCATGAATAAGATACGAAAAATAAATCTTACTAAAATTGCAAATTTAGCGAGAAATAAGTAAATTAAATCCTGAGCTTAAATGACCATGTATAGTAATGAACGTAGAACGAAAAGCGTAAATTCATAACAAGGAAAGAGAAACAATTTCCTCAAACGTTGATCCACTGAAAACGTTTTATGATAGAGGTGTGTTGAAGGAAGTATGCCAATCCATTCAGAATGAATGTGTGAAGTTCAAGAATGTGTTCGCTATGTGAATGTGACACTGTTAACGAATTTGACTCATACATGGAACACATTATTTGTCCAAATATGTATTCCGTATGGGTGGAGCTCAGAAGAAGGGTGTTAAAATATCCGAGGAATATGAGCAGATATCCGCTAGTGTGAATAAGGAATATGAGCAGAAAAAGATTAGTAAACAGTTTCTAGCTTTAAAAATAAGATAAGCGTAGGTTAGGTCCAGGTTGAAGGTCCGTGTGTTCAGTAGTCAGTTTAGTGGCACAGAAGCTGCAGCAAAAAGACGTCGTGAAGCATTAAAAACATCGACGATGAGTGATGTAAAGAAAGCAAAATTGGCAACTATATGGCAGAGGTCCGGAAAAGGTCCAAGGAAGGCAAAATCAGTGCTTGCGAAGAAGAAAACAGCCGGATGATGAGGTGTAGCCACCGAAGCAGAAAAATAGGTCCTGTGCAGTTACAAGGCAGAGAAAGGTCGAATTAAACCAAAACCAGAGCAGGGTCGATGACGAATGACCTTGCTGGACCTTGCTGTCAAGGAGCTGAAAGAGTTCCGCGAGTGGTGCTAGCGTTGAATGAAGAAGTGGAACTACATGGAAAGACAGTGTACATGCTAAAAGCTAAGTCAGATATGTGTTCTTAACATTAAATGTAAAAAATAATTAAACAATTAAGCCGTATTAACGCCTAAGCATGTTCTAAATAATTATTAAATAATAGAAAATTTTGAGTTTAAGTATGAACTTCTAATACTGTAAATTGCTAGCAGTTCTGGGCAGGTTGTATGAAAGCTAAGTTTTTCTATGAAATGATATTGATTGATGTAATGAAATAGTATTGATTCCTGTAAATAAGTTTAATTTCTGAAAATCAAAAATAGAAATTCATGAAAAATTGAAAAGTCGGTGAAGAGTAAAAGGCTAGCTTCTGAAACGAAAACTATGAGGTAACACAGGACATAAGTTATATTATTCACAATATTTCGTTTTCGTGTAACGGTAGTAGAGAAGATGAGCGGAAACTGCAAGTCATTTTCTTGTAAAAATATATTTCAGTGTATTGAGAAACTAATTATTGTAAGCCATTATTGCAATTTTTTTATGTTCCAGGCCCCACTAGAAGAATTTGAAAAATGAAAGCCTTTAGGTTTGAAATTTTAATAGAGCTACAACACGAGTCAAATTTAGGAAGACATGAATAAACTTTCATTTCGTTTCGATATTATATGTAAAAGTTTTTCCCTGAAAGGAGAAAGATTGGCATCTCTGATTTACATTTTATTTAAGACTTACATTTATGTTCATTTCATTCTTTTGTAATTTTCTTCTTGAAATACACATTCGGACCAAAAGCTCTACATCATTTCGTTCGCCGTCGACGGACAGCTGGTCCACTAGATAAGCGTTCGTGTCTTAATAAACCTTGTTGATGGATGGGAGTGAACTGCAAACCTTGAGGCTATGTCCCTTTAGAAAAACTGCAGAAATGGAAATTTGTTTATTATTATTTATAATTAATAAATCTAATAGTTAATGATAAATGTGGTGCAATGCCTGTTAGTCATTGATAAAGATCAGGTGTCCATAATAATCGTTAACTGAACTGAACTATACGATGGCAAAAAAGAATGCTTTTTTGCATTATTTATGGTGTACGCATTCATATTCATACAATTTCTAAACTCTGGGAGATTAAACCTTAGCATTCTTCACAGACACACGTTATAACATGAGCATTAAAACATATTACACAAATAACATTTTTTCCTTAAATGACAATAATACATTCACAAACTTTCAGTTACTATTGAAAAATATATACTGGAAAAAGAACATTAAAACGCAATACGCATTTTACAGTTCCTGTAGATATAATAGGTACAATGATAAACTTAGTTGCTAAGTTGTAGAAGAAGAAAATAATTACAAATGACAATTATTCGTTAATATGTGAACATTAAATCCTCGCAGTGAAATAATGATACATTAGTCTGAGATTATTTCACCTATATTATTTCTGTAGTTTTATATTATTTCTGTTGACAATTTTTAGAGTTCACACATTAGTAATAGGTGCATTATGCTTTATCTACCATGCTTTGTTTATAAATAATTACAATAGTACAGCACATTTATGATGAAAAACTATTCGATTTTTGTCAATAATATTAAGTACAATTTAGCCGCTGGTACCAAGCTTCTCGTTCTTCCAGTCCCCTTGTAATGGAAAGAGCAATATTCGGGCCTCCCTTTATTCTTTTTATTGCAGAACGATTTCTGCAGTTATAAACAAGCCCATTCAAGAGTGTTACCATCAGTAGGTTTCCGAAGATAGTTTCTGATTGTCTCTGGATAATCAAACACACAGCAATCGGGGTCACTGGCTGCTGCACATACACAAAGATCACTGTCTGTTAAACCAGACTCATATATGAGCCGTTTCTTATGACACTGTGTCAGTTTTAGTACTCCGCTATTAAGCCTAATATTTATTTTTGGTAAGTACTTACTCTACGTCCTGTATGGACCTCGTTTCAGCTGCTAATTTTCGTAAACGTTATACGGAACGCTTCTTAGATTGAAACATAAAATCTTATTCGACATTCTTAGCGGATTCCTCGCCGACGCATACGTAATGAACTAGTAGCAGTAGAACATCAGACTAGCAGGCTTGAGCCTCGAAGAGATTAACCAAATTCGGCAAGTGCAGAAATGTCGATGGTTGATTCCGCCTGACTCAGTCTTGTTGTCGGGTTTGTTGGAATTTCAAATCCATTCTACCTGAGCAAAAGTTGTAGAAAAAAGGTAAAACTATTTGTTTTGCACTATGTTTAGTTCTAATACCACAAGCTGTGGGAAAAGAGAGATTCTTATCCCTTCAGTCTTATTTTGCATTTACAAGTAAGCATTAAGAGAAGCGATAGCTGTCCAAATAATAGGTTTAATTCCTAAAGGTTAACCGCTAAGAGTGTGTAATAAGCAGCTTAAATAGTCACCTTTAGAAGACATATTACATACAAACATTAAAACACTTTAAACCTATGTGCATCATGAATGATTAATGTAGACACTGATTTATTTTATCATTTTCCACTATAATATAATTATAAATATCTTACACAAAGTTACTATTCGCCTACGTTTTAACACACAAATACTTGTAGACATCACATAGAGTTACTGGCAGACAGCGAATTATGAAAATAAACTAAAAACCAGGAAAATAAGACAAAACTTTAAATGTAACATTTATTACACTGCTGAAATAATTCTACAGTCACCAACTTCTGTATGGATCTTATCGTCACGTGTTACGTTAGCCGTCTCTGGCTGGATAATTTATCAATTGACTTAATCGAGTTATTGAATTGAAATGGATATTCCTCAGTTACATATTAGTTTTTACGAGTTTAAGATATTACTACAAACTTCCAGTAACTCAACAAAAAATGCATTTAAAATGCATACTTAAAAGATGCATTTAAATAACTTAAATCGACATCTGAAGTGCACCTTGATCTGCTGGCACTGCTTCCAAGAAGCAAAACGAAGTCATTCCATCTAAAGAAACAGCAAAATTGTCTGATACAAGCGTTTTATACCAATAAATTCACCTTTTTATGTTACATATAACATTTACATTGCTTTGCCATCTATAGGAAAATGTTAATACAGGTGTTAAGAGGCAGTTACTTCGTTTTCGCAAAAAGTTGATCTAAACTTATGAATGCATATATAGCGATATTATAAACTTGATTTCTCTTTCAGAAAATAAAATTTCAGCTTATTTTACAATACGAATTCGTAATATATGCATTTAAAATCACGTACTATTTATTAATATACTGTTTACGATATCGGAGATATTTCTAGTTAAGAGCACATCGTTAAATTGTAATTTTATTCATCATTAAATTTTTAAAAAGTCAAACAGATCTGTAGACTTTTAAGAATGCAGCTACAGATCTGTTATATGCAGATCTGTAGCTGCGCGGTATACTGCATCTCTCTCCATTACTTCAAATACTCCTCTGACTCCACGTACTTCAAGGTACTCAGTTGGAATAGTGATATTTGTAGACAAACATGAAACCACAACTACAGAAGTCACTTTTCAAATGATGCATACTGATTTCGAAAATATTTTTAGCGAAGTGTGGACGTTTATGGTACGTTACGCTTTCGTGGATATCATTCACTTACCTTGGCAAGTTCTTTCACTATGCAAATCATAAATTGTTTAAATTCATCTTCCATATTCCTCGTGCACAATTTGTAAGGTTTTAGTTAAGCTAACAAAGTATTATTTTAATTTTTTCTTTCCTGTTTGTTCTTATTTCAACTTCCCGTTAGAATAAGCGCGCGTTTCAGCTTTATGATAATTTGAAGTGGAGCCAAGTTGCTATTTAAGCGATAGGTAGGAACCTCTCAGTGTGAGAGAGCTTTAACATAGAGGCCAACCACGCGTTCATAGCTCTGTGAGCAACGACTATTTAATTTCTATTTAATTTTAGTTTAAATAATTTGATTGTTCAGTTTAGACCCAAGTGCGGTCACTATTTTCTGTATCCCTCCCGAGTTGGGAAGTGGCTGTATATAATTGTGGTTTAATAAAAGAGGATTTTAAATCCTTCTTAAGTGCAGTTCTTCTACCACTTAACCACAGTTCTCTACCATAGAACATAGGTGCATTCAGCTCCCTGTTCAAAATCAGGACTCAAAGTACTATTTCACGAATATGTTCGCCAAGATTATGCACCGAATACTCAGTCCTGACAAATTTTCAGAATATTGCCACTGCATGAAACATAAGATGTTTATCTTTTGCGAGGCTCCAGTATATCAATTCTTTGAATGTTGCCATTCGTCAAAATAAAATATGCTCGTATTTAATTTGTCGATAGAATTAAATCAATATGTAATTGCTTAACATATGAAAGGATTTAAAAGTAAAAAATCTGATGTATATACCAAACAACTTCCTCGAACAGAATATTAAATTATACGCATTTTAAATTTCATTTAAACTTATTGGTTTGAATTAAATCTACTTCGTCGACAGTGCATTAACCAGAATAGAATAAATGTGCGCCTTGATATTCACTATATTTGTTTACCATAGCGAAACTCTGGCGCTAGGTTCACTTAACAGAGCTTTATCTCATTCATTTTATAACTCGGAATACATAAAAATTAAGCATATCATCTAAAGAATTGCCGAATCGTTGCTACATCCTCTATTAAAATATTATACCAAATCTAAAACGATGTGTAAAAGAAATTTTAAAAAAGAAACAGCATTTCACAGACGATTCAGTATTTCTTATTCAATTCATTTAGTTCTCACATCGTGACAAAGCAAATATAGATAAAAACTCAAAATATCTATATTAAAAATTACGAAGTAAATCTTAAACACTTATTTCCTCGAATAAATTCTGGAATGGATTAAGCATGATTTAATAATAAAAGAAAGCATTATCTTTGTTGTTGCGAAGTTTAGTTTCTCTAGATAGCAACAAATCCACTAATCCACTATTCTCCTAAGTTTCAAATGTAAACAAATATGGCTGCTATGGGGAAAATGCTTAGGCTTAGCCGTACTTAACTTTTAAATTGTTGCTAATTCTACAAATCTTGCATGCAGATTTACTAAAGGCATAAAAACTTTAAACGGACGATCAGCATAATTCAATTATTTTAAAGCAAAGAACGCACAATTTGCCAACATATAAGAATAAAAAAAACCGAGCTCACTGAGCTGAGTAACAAAGTGGATAATACATCATTTAATTGCATTCGATAACGGTCAAAATGGATATTTTGTTGAAATATGATGCCCGAAATTTTTTGCTATTACAATACTTCCTTTTTACTTCGTACAAGGAGGTATATATGCATTTCTTAATAGTTTAAATCTTCATTTTGTTTTTGATAATATATCCAGTTGATATAAATTAAAATATGCTACTGTATTTAAAAAAAGTGTTTCTAAAGTAAGTATTATGTACCAGGTATTGAAATGTTTTTGACAAAATAAAATAAGGAAATTAGTTTTTGATTATATAGCCTCTAAAACTAATGACACTACTGCTTTTGAATCCTATTTTCAATATTTAATATTTTTAATAGAAGAATATTTTTTAAAGTGACACTACTGTTTTTGAATCCTATTTTTCCTGTTTTTAATCTTTTTTGCGGTAAATTTAAATGAGAAATATTTTAGGAGCTAAACTGCGTAATCTATTCCTTTTGAATTAAATAAAAAACGAAAGTGTTTTGCTGCCGCTGATGTTGTTATTGTCGTCGTTAGCAATTCTTTTGCCACTAAGAAGTATCGAAATATTGTTAAAATGTTTACTCAATTCCTCTCTAATGCTCTTGTTACACAGGACTCATTTACTGATTAAACGATTTCTTAAATGGCATTAATTTATTTATTTCTAGTGAATTTTTCCTCCTTTCTTCCACGATGGATTCAGTTGTTGTAGTAAAGTTCATTTATATGATTTCATGTTAATTAACTCAGTTGTCTTATTATTTTGAGTTGGTTTTAGTTTCTATTTTCGTCACTTTTTACCAGAATGCAAATTATTTAGAGTATAAATAAACTCAATATTCTTGACTTTTAAGAGAGCACTTGGCAGTATGGCTGACTGTCTTGTCGTTGAATTTAACATAAGGCTCCTCCTTCTGTTAGCCGTTATTATTTTATGAACAATTAAACGCAAACCGAGGTTTAGTTAGGCGTAATAATTATGTATTTCGTATTCAGGTCAATTTGAAAGTGCGTTTTAGTTACTCAAAAGTTAGCTGAGTTCTGTTAAACTTTTTTGTTTGTGTAACAGTCAGGTCGAAGGCAGATGGAACGAAAAGCCATTTAACGGTGTCTATCGCTTATTTGTATGTGATTTGGTATTTTTTCAAGCCTTTCCGAGTGCCTTCGTGGTGTAATTGGAAGCATACTCGACGCGTATGCGGTCTACAGTTAGACGCGTCTAAGGTTCGAGTCCCCGCAAGGGCATTCCAGAGTTTTCACTTTTTCTGCTTCAAAATAATCTAATGACTTTACAAATGGCGTCCGAAAAAAAAAGGTGATGGAAAATAATTCGCCACCACCAGGATTTGGTGATTGAGTCTCCTAATTCCAAGTCGCCCTTTAAACTGGAAATATATAAGATATTTTCTCTCTCCTTCAAGCATGCCTTCGTGGGTAACAGTAGCACAAGTATCTGAGAGGTCTAAGGTTCGAATCCCGGTGAGGGCATTACACCGTTTTCTACGTCTCCAGCTTCGAAAAAGAAAGAAAGAAAACCTAATGACTTTACAAATATAACTGTGTTGTAGAGACATCAAGTTATTTCGAAAGCAGGAGGGATGAAAAATGAGCAATGCCCTCGCCGGGACTCGAACCACGGACATCTCGAATACGCGCCGAGCGTACTCACCACTACACGAAGAAATCGGGATAAATATATTATATACTCTTTCTTTTAAAGAGCGACTGGGAATTAGGGGACTCAATCGCCAAATCCTGCTGGTGAAGAATCGTCATTCACCACCTTTTAGTTCGGGCGCCAGTGTAGAGACATTAGGTTATTTCGAAAGCAGAAGAAATGAAAAATAAGCAATACCCTCGCCGGGATTCGAAGCGCGGACCTCTCGATTACGCGCAGAGCGTGCTGACCACTACACCACGAAGGCATACCAAAAAGACGGAAAAAATACATTATAGTGCAACCCTAAGCTTTCAAAGAAAAAATAAGTCTTATTATGCAACAAAATTGGAAAGTGTAAAATTGTTGAAGTTATTTATTTAACAAATCAATTTATGAATTATTCATTTGTAAAGATAGGGAATAAAAGTCACTTAGTGTAACATTGAACTGTAATGCAAAGCCAGTGAAAGGAGTACGGCACTTCAAAAATAAATAAATAAATGACTAAAAACTCTCTATAACGTTGTATGACGTCATTCACCAAGTCATATTAGAGGGATTATCCTCTGAGAAAGGTATAGCAAGGATCCTTTTCATCTTTGAGAAAAGGGAGAATTTCTGACCTACTTCCTAAAGGAAAAATAGGATTCAAATCTTCGGTTTGATCTGCACTCTCCGTCCGCAAAAGGGAAATTTCATCATCGATCGATAAGGGGGTGGACTTTAAAATTCTAGAAACCATTTCCCCATTTGTGGACAAGGAAAAGCATTGAGTTCTTGTCAGTAGTCTTTTTTAAAGAATTGGATCTTTGAATCTGAGATAGGATGAGATTTACATAAGAACCTGTAGAGACTATTCTGTAGGTGGATAAGAAAGACGAGCAGGGATTAGAAGGGATGTGATGGATGTAATTTAAATTCTCATCTCTTCTTTAAAGCATTCAATCTAATTGTACTCATTTCATACTCATGAAGGTATTCTACGAAAAGAATGAAGTGCATTCGCGAACTAGAAGAATATTTTTAAAGTGTCAAAGAATGCGTACATCTTAATATATGAATTAATCTTTTATTTTTTCCTTTTGTTTTTATAGTTCTTTTACATATTGGTAGAAATTGCATGATGTAACTGTAACTCAGCTTTTATTCTAATAAATATTCCTTCATTTCGTTCTATTCTGTCAGTAACCCTCAACATGTTTTGATATCACAAAATTAAAAATTATTTAAAACATTTAAATGCTGCAAAAGGTAATTTGATGTATCTGTAATATGTGTCAAATATCAAATATTTTGACATTAAAATTCATTTTAATTTCCAAGTTTAATCCTTATTTCAATGAATAAAACTTATGCAGATGGATTATAGTCTGTCTTTAGGAAAAGAAACTAAAGCTACAGTTTTATTTAGGGCTGAAAATTACAAACTAAAAGCTAACAAAACAAGAACTCCACATCTTGCGGGTGAGAATTTAACAAAAACTTAATTACAAAGCAAAGAATAAAACAGGAATTTAATAACCCAGGCCCAAAACAATTGCTATTTCTGAAATATCATTACATTTAAAGCTACAATCCATCGAAACAAAATTACAGTTATCCAGTCTGCAACTAAAAGTAGTGAGAGTCAAAGCACTACGGGTTGAGGTACATTCCTCAAAAAAAAAAAAAAAACACAGTTTTATATCTCCCGTTCTACTGGGCCGATTAATGGAATTGAAATCGCGTTTTTTATGTCTCGAAAGCGCAACTTCGGATATATATTAGATTTATATATAGCATTATTCTAACACAGGTATTTTGACACAAAATCGGATTTTTTCTGAAACAACATATCAATATTCTTTTCATATTTCGATTCTGCGACTCAAATTACGCTTAGATATTAAATTTTGCAATTTTTGGTGAAACATTTATGGAGAAATTTAAAAATTTATCTTGGCGTATTTTTTTCATTTTGTGCCAAGAATACTACACTCGGCGGATTACTTAATTTATAGTAAACTTTTCCTTTTCTTAATTTATAGTAAACCTTTCATTTTTACTTTCCTTTTTTTCCATTAATTCACGAGAGGAAAAAGTTCCATCGTTCATTCTTTCAAATAATCTTAATAAAGTGCGGAAACCACATTTTCATTATTATCGCTTATATTAAATACGCCAAATTTCAAAACGCGCCAAAATGTAAATTCACATATATCTTACGACATTTTGAATAAAAAACTCTAATTTTTCGCAGATATGCTTACAAATACGTGTACTTAAGACAGCGGTAAAAACTTTTATAAATTATAATTCAAAATTGTTTTCGAAAAATTTATAAAATTATTTTTAAATGCAATTTTTAAAATTAAATCGTAAAAAATGTGCGAATTATATTTGAATTATGCCTGAATTTCGAATTCTGGAAGAAGGAATCAAGTAAGTATAGTAAAAAATAGATATTAATAAATATATATCAAATTCAATTAGCATTGAGGAGCTAAAATTTTGAGAGCTAAGTTTTTAGAAACTACTCGTGCGATTTTTACAAAACTTGGCAATTTGGCATAATTTGAGTCGGAGAATCGAATTGTGGAAAAAATTGGCATGCCATTTCAGAAAACGTCCAATTTTGTGTCAACATACCTATGTTATAATAATGCTATATATATCCTAAATTGCACTTTCGAGACATGGAAAACGCAAGATGAATTTCGTCAATCGGCCCAGTAGAACGGGAGATACAGAATTGCCCCCCTTATGCAATAACAGAGTAATTAAACTGAATCTTACTAGTTGACGTTGGTCACAATCTTTATCCACGTTACTAGTCATTATCTTAGCAACAATTTTTGACGTTACAAATTATTTTGAAAATTTTTAAGCAATTAAGAAATAATTAAACAGAAATTGACATTAAAAGCATTTATATTCTAATATTTAAAATTTTTCATTTATGGTTAGATGGCATTACTACAATATTAATCACCTGAAAGGCCACATAAATCACCAGTTTTGAGAGCTGCTGCCAATCTTTGAATATAAAATCTGCAGTTTGTTTTCAAATTTTAGCAAGACAGGCCGGGAGTAAGCTTACGGGACACCAGGACCTTACTATATAGTGTACAGGTATTGTCCTCTGGTGCTACTGATTCAGTAAAACATCCTACAGAAGCTCCGTGCAAACTTTCCAAAACATTTTCGGAGAGTTATTATTTAGAAGTATTTGTATATAAATATAAAGTCACAGTCATGGTTCACAAATATCTTGCCTTTAGTCCGAAAGGTATTTTACAATACTGTTGACTTCGCGATGAAATTTTGGATTATTTATTATATATCTTCGAAATTCGAGATCGTTTGTAAGTTGGTCTAACGCTATGATATACTTGTTAATGGCATGAGAAGAGACAGTGTTCTGGAGATCGTCGTTCGCCTCAAACTCAATTGTTTGAGGAAGAGATATTTGTCTCGTAATAATAAGAGCGGAAGAGTCCATGTCCAGATATGAATTGATTTAAACGGGGGTTATTGAGACATATTTTCCCGTTTATTACGTTAATTAGTTCATGTGTTCCTCTGCTTTGGGGAAGGGAGTTTCATTCGTTCTCCCAAATTTGGTTCATTTTCTTGATGCTTCTTTTTTTAAGTATGACTTAAGCCATTTTAATTACATATCTTCGGAGTACGTAGTAGGAGCTGCATCTTCATTTTCTTCATTTGCTGCATGTGCTTTCAATCAACTAATTTTGAAGTCTTAATTTGGCTGTTATCTTGAATGAAATAAAAGATTTCTTCTGCTTTTGGAGATGGATTTTTGAAGTTCGTTAATGCGTGTAACGAAGAAAGAGAATCTGACTGAATTGTGAGCTGACTTCATTTATTATTAATAGCAAATTCTATTGGCGTTTCAATTGCTAAATTTTCCGATTGCAAACGTGTACCTTCTGAGCACAGGGGTCCTTTCCAAGGTATTTTTTCTTCTATTTTTGATGCATCAGTCAATGCTGTTGGGTATGTATGTACTGATATTTAAAGGATCTTTAAAGTAAATTTGGATGTTAAGAGCAATACGTTTCATTTCAGTATAACACAGTAATTCATTATAAGCTACAGAGGCATTTTTATATTTCTTTTTTGCATTTGAAATTCTAGCATAATGTTGAGTGTTTAAGGGATGTGTTATTTAAAATCATTACTCTTTTAAATTATTTATCTAAACATCATTAAAAGAGTAATTTACAAATATTTTTGTGTGTTTAAATATTATAAGTAATTATCAGTTTTTGTCAATACTCACATTATTAACATAACCAATAACAGATTTTGTAACGCCAAATATTAGGCATTCTTGCATTATTGATAAATTATTTACTTATGCAAGCAGTGCTGTATTGTTTATGTATTTTTTATATTTTTCTCTGCATCCATACTTTATTCCAACTTTTATTGATTTATTCTACCCTTTTTTCGTTTTCTTGTTTATTTTTTTTATGGATGTCATATTTCTTCCTAAAAAGGATGATAACCTATTTCATGTGCCATCACAATTCACAAAATCAATCAATATATTACAATTAGCGGGCAAACCCTTCAGATGACCGGGCTACGGCCAAAGAAATATTTATATAAGTTCTGTGTACTGAAAAACTAAAATAAAATGAATTATTAATTTAATGCACTGTATACAAAGTTGCTAGCTGCAACCAAAGCAAAACTTACGAGTTCTGTGCAGACCCGATACCAAAACGCCTAAACGTATTTCAGTATGCATGAAATCAGTTCATTCTTTCCAAGCAACAACCAATTCGTGAATAATTTTTGTTGCCAAACTAGGAGACAAAAGTATTTTAGATTAAGTGTGACGTCATGATTTTAATTTAATGCAATGCAGCAGCATTTTCTTAATATCAATAAAAGAATTAACATAGCAATAACAGTGTCAATTATCGTAATCTGAAGCAAAAATGTTACCAACAGCAGCTAGTTATTTAAAATGCTGTCATTAACGAAAATTGTTCGACGTATAATGACATCACGTGCAATTGCGTACGTTCTTCAACGTCAGAATATGAACTTATATAACAATAGCATGTTTAATACTTCGCAATGATATTTCTACTTCCTATTTTCTAACACAAAAAAAATTTATTAATAAACTCCACTATTTGAAAGCGATCAGTGGCAACACTTCGAAATAAAGCAGATTTTTATCTCCAGCGAGCACGATTGTTGCCACTTGGAAAAAATGAGTGTGAAAATTAGCGTTTTCGGAGTTTTTAATTAATATCTCGGCTGATTAAAGTCGTACGAAGATGAGAATGATTGAAATTTTTCCCCACGAATCCGGGCGTACCTCTTTTGAAACTAGATTTTCCGCCGTTCCGAAGGAGCTGATACCACAAACAAACAAACAGACGCGCAAAGATTTTAATAGTATAGATAACGTAAATGATTAGTACACAAGAAACTGCTCGTCTATTATTATAAGGAAGATGATATTAAACCTTTAGACGTTCATTCAGAAACGTATGAACATGTCAACCACTAAAAATACAGACAGCAAAAGCAGTGCAATAAAATATTTCAAACATAAAATTTCCAAATTATATGCAGAGATTACTAAGTTAAAAAATATTACAAAAATTCAAATTAAATAAAAGAGAAAAGCGTAATTTGAAATGTTGACTGTAAGAAATGTGTATTTTAAGCTAAAATAAATGTCCCTACTGAAAGAATGCAAAAGTAAAAATATAAGATGCGTCGGTAAACATTAACTTAAAAGGAAAGCTTCTTACAAAAAGAAGTGAAATGATCCTTGCAGTTTGTGAAAAGGAAACGACAGCACGCACGGACATAGTACGAAACAAAGAAGATAAGAAATTTTCAACAAATTAAAATTTCAAATAGAAGCGAAAGGAGGAAGCTAAAATAAAACAAAAACCGTAGGGGAACTAAGACCATGACTTAGCTTCAGAGCATCCGACAAAGCAAGATAAGCAAGGGACAAGAAGAAGGTAACAGGACTAGGACAACTGTTGTATAAAACATACGGAAATAACAGAAGTGCTGCAAGAAAAGATAGCGAGTAGTTATCCCATAAGAAACATCACTTCCGGTAAAAAGAAGCATGACGGCTAGGGAAAGGGATAAAAAACCCAATACAAAACAATCTGCCCAGAAGTACATCCTAAACATAGCTTAGCAGTGTCGTGTCCATCGGCTAGATCTTAAATTTCAATCACTACTGAAGCTTAGGAACTTGTAAACATTCTGTAAAGGGATATTTTTATCGTATTCCAATAAAATACGCTTACTACCATGTTGATAATGGTTTCAAACGCTTTGTTTGTTGATTCTTTTGAGAAAATATCTACAATTTTGTTTTCCAAGATGTGTCAATAAATGGTTGATAAGAAAAGCTGCTTCCCTGAATAGTAGATGTTCTTCCAAAAACCTTGTGATTAAATTATTTAACTATTGCTCATATTTCTCCATGAGTTTAATATATTTTATAACGTGTCATCTAATTCAAGTAAACGTATCATGGATGAAGTTTTCTTATTGCTTTAGTTCTTTGTGTTAGCCTCAGGCTGATTTTCTTATATCCATTATATGTATCTTTTTGAGTTATTTATCAGGACAGAAAGTCACAACCAACATCATCAAAATACTTTATTCTACTTGTCTTTTAAAAAGTGCATGAATAATTAATATCGTCTGTTGCCATGGTTACATTCTTTATCTTTTGTTTTTATTATTACAGATGCTTTCAGTATCTTTTAATATGACCGCATCAGGCGGTATATTGTGGAAATTGCTAACATTTATTTGTTATTTAATCTCCTTTTAAGCAGTTTTGCGCTACCTTGATTAGAAAGTGCATAACCTGTTTAAAAAGTTTTAAGAAACTTGTTTTCGTATTCTTAGTGAGACTTTAAATATACACGAAATACTACGTAATTTTTTTTATTCTTCCTGTCACAGGATTTTAAGGCCCGGTGGCGCAGTTGCTAGCGCTTCGCGCAGCAGCACCATAGGTCCGGGGTTCGATTCTCAAGTTGGGCAAGGTTGACTGAGCCTTTCATCCTTTAAGGGGGGTAAAATGATTACCAAGTTCGCTTGGGGACTAAACACCGGGTGTCCTGCGGCAGGTTGATTACTTGTCCAAACAAAGATGCAGAAGCACCCCGGAGACCACGGTCTAGAAAGAATATAAAGAAGATATCAGGGCACTGCCGGCCATGGCTCTCTAGGGGCTGTTTGTGATGTCGAGTTTAGTTTAGTTTCAGTAACAGAATTTTGAGTGAATAATCTAAAAAGTATAAATTTTCTTATTGTATCCAGAGTTTTCATAACACCAGCCTTATATCGCAGTCATTAACATCCTAACTGAAATACCTCAGACAGTTAGCTCAATATTTTCGTTTTTCGCTTTTAATTCACTTAAGAAGGCATTTTATTACTGATACCTTGTTAAACGCTCACCACATTAAATTAATAACACTATATTAAGTTTAAAATCACAGTCATTTTTTCTCACTACCTGAATTACAGAATTCTCCAAGTAATGACTGACTATGCTATGCTGAAGCATTCTTTTAAATCGAACTTCCACAGGTTTCATGCCTGTATTCGTCAGAACATAACTGCCACAAGTGCCTTTGTTGTATCTGTAAACAGTGTTCATATTAGTGTAAAAATCTGCGCGTATGATCTCACTCATCTTTTAGTGTAATTAATTCGAAAATTCTTCCTTTGTACACCCATTTGCCAGCTCTGCTGGATTCTGAATACAAGAGGATATTAATGACGTGCGAAAATTACTACTTTGTAGGGACATTAGGTATTTTTAGGTATGGAATACTCGCCCACCGTGCTGACCACTACATCACGAAGGCATGCGAAGAAGGGGAAAGAAATACCTTATATGCTACCCCCTTCGGGCGCCACTGTCCAGACATTAGGTTATTTTGAAGCAGGAGTATTGGAAAATGAGCAACGCCTTCGCCGGGACTCGAATCACGGGCCCCTGGAATAAGCGCCCAGCGTGCTGACCAACACATCGCGAAGATATGCGAAGAAGGGGGAAGAAATATCTTATAACTTTAGCAAAGCAATCTGTGTAATCTTCCTCCCATACAGAACTAAGTAATCCTTAGGTGCTCTCGAATTTCAAACGTTCCCTTAAAGAAGCTGTCAAGAAGCAATTACAGCAAACTTTAAGACATTAAACAACTTACAGGTGGATTTATGTCTTAAATTCCATTGTCTGTAACCCATCTATGTTACCTGCTCTTTGTCTCTGTTCATGACAGGGGCTGGTCTGATCCCTATCTGCCTGCATATGTTGGCCTGAGAGATAATGATTATTGCCTTTATCGAGAAGTGATAGATTTGGATCATTATGTATTTGCATGCCCCCTCAGGAAGAGGCTCCGTCTAAGTGGACCAGCAAGTTTTAGATCGCGTTTGATGTTCAGCATTTTTTAAAACCCACTTCCAGTAGTTATCATGAAATTTGTGGAAAATACTAATGGCATAACGACTGTATTATAAAGGCAGTACTTTCATTGGCATTTCTAAAGATTATGTTGCCTCCCACATTAAATTATAAATAATATTTGTAATTTTAACTTTACTGCTGTATATTTCAAACTCTTACACTTTTTATGTCCATGTATTTTTTTTCGGCACAGGAGTGATCTATCATTTTAATTATTGGTAATCGTTAAAAGAATGTATATTTTTACCATGGATACACAGTAAGCTGAAAATCTTTTTGAAGATTGATGAGAGAATTGAATATCAGTGGCCATAAAAATATTAATAACATTTAGATAAAACACTTTTATGCTTATTTTTAACTTTACCGTTGCATTTGGAAATGTTTTCCCTTTTGATCCCCTATGGCCACTTTACTATCACCAGAACTCTGATTTCTCTTAAGTTCTCCATTTTTATGTAAAGGCTTTGGAAGTATATAAATAACATTGCCAGACGCTCATATCTCCAAATTCAGTAAATCTGAGATAATGTATTATAACAAGAACTCCTTCAACAGAATAAGAATTTTACGCATATTGTAGGATTATTATTATTTTAATTATTTAACTGTTATTAAGATTTAGTTCTTTATTATCATTTCTCGTTTCCGTTTCCGCACTAGAAGGCAAATTTAGTTTCAGAGTATTTAAGTTGAGAGATTTTGATTATGAGATATAGCGTATTTCTGCCTCTCGAGACCACGTTACTATGGTTCTTCAACTCTGATCAGATTTGCTGCCTACATTTAATTGTTATGCGGAACAATTTTGAATGAACGTAGAGTCTGAAATCAATTGTGCAGTCTTTGAATACTAGGCTTAGTTTTAAACTTTTATTTGACTTGCTTTAAGTTTCATCACCACAAATGGTGGTTTATTTGTTAAGCATGAATTGGACTTTCATGTTCAAGTTCTGATTTTAATAAAAAAAATGTTTTTAAATCTTTTCATGACTCTGTTGTTACTCCAGGTACGGAAATAATTCTCTCTATGCCCGTTAGGAGTTTAATACTCGTTTATGCTACCAAAGAGAGTCAAATTCTGTAATGTGCAAAACGTGCTTTGAAGCCAAACGATACTGCAACAGTGAACGGTATAGACCAAATTTGTTTCGCGAAGTCATACAACGAACAAATTTCATTTCACAGACGTTTCAATATTCACGAAACTCTTATCTAAGTCTATCAAATCAAGTCTCATTTGAAGCTGAATTTATAAAAATAAATGAAAGTGTTTATGGGAAGTTGAATGGCAAAACTTTCCAGAACCGGCAGCTTGCTTGGTAGCGAATGGGATGGATCTTACGTATTGTGGAACTGCAAGACTTGTTTAGGACACATAGCTGCTATCACAAATTAACACAATTAACGTAATTAATATATGATGCAAATTCACGTAACGTAACGGTGACAAAAATTGGAAGACTGAATTCAGTTCTAATGAGATTACTCCTTAAGCTTAGGAACTAAGATCTCTCGTTACTTTCAATTTCAGTTACTTCAATTCCAAATATAATGCAGACAAAGTGAGTTCTTTGAGGTAGTTTATCACCTCAAAAATGCATCTTCAATAACCAAATAGAAATTTAATTACTTCTTATAGGATATTAAATTTCTTATACATGGATCTCAAATGAAATACATTCTTCCGAGTGAAAAAAAAATTATGTATAGTGTATAAAATTAAGCACCATCAAAAAATAAAATTTTTAATTAATCATAATTTCAAAGAAAAATTATTTCGAATGCAAAATTCCCTGTTTACAAAGTGGAGGAAAAGGACAAAGTAAAACCTTCTTCACATTGAAAATGAAAGAGATTTCTCAACGAAAAAAATCGATACTTATCTTATAAAATAAAATTCTGCACGTATAATATTTATCAATAAATATTCGAATACAATTTTTATGCATTTCGGTCGAACGATTACTGTGTAAAACTCAGCAAAAGCACCAAAGGAGAATAATAAGTTAGTCTACAAATACTATATGATAGCAGACTTAAAGCTGCAGTAGCCCCTTAACCTGTCATTTTACTTTCGATATTTCCTTTCTCTATTCTAAAATAATAACTATCTCTTATTATTATTTACACCTTACGTCCTAAGGCACGGAAGTGAAGGATGCCTTCGTAAATCACTTTCTAAGGAAACCGGTTGTAATAATACGTTAAGCATGGGGAAAACCATGAGACCGACCATGCAGCCAGACCGTTTGCGGAACAAACTTCCAGCATTCAGGGATTTTACCGCTTGGCCACTGGTGGGCAATAACGTTCTCTTGACTGTGTTATTTCAAGATTAATCTATATTAAATGACTCAAATGACTTTTATATAACGCTGTGGCAAAAGCAACTTACATAAGCCTTAAGCGAAAAATAATATTACAGCATTATTAATTATTCACTCAAAATTTGCTAAAAACAAATTAACCCAGTCTGGACTAAGATTTCGTCCTGAGGATACCGCACTTTGCTTCTGCTCCTCGGCCAAGCTAGACTGCAGCTTACTGCATTCTTCTTACCGCAAAGGTATAAAAAATGTAAATGGTACATTTTGGTATGCTTAGTGTGTTATTTACAACTGCAAAAATCTGCAACGATTACTTCTTATTAGATCGCTTACTTCTGCAATTATGCTTCATGCTTCAAAATCCCATGTGGGGGCATTTTCCAAATCACACATATTAATATATATATATATTAATATGTGTGAAAATTATC
>KK118391.1:242313-282926 GCA_000611955.2 Stegodyphus mimosarum
TTACGCATATATGTATATATATGTGTGTGTGTGTGTGTGTGTGTGTGTGTGTGTGTGTGTGTGTGTGTGTGTGTGTGTGTGTGTGTGTGTGATGTTTTCGAAGCGCAGTCGCGATGGCACAGTTGCAGGCCGGAAAGTCGAACACACGACACCGATACAAAAATGAATTAGACGAAATCCCACTCCTTATTTCCAGGCATTATCCAATCACAATGAAATCCGATACATTTCTATGATTCAGTCATAATGAAATATGATAAATTTCTATGTACATGTTTAGGGTTTCCCTTATTTTGCATAACATCTCAACTTCCCCTTGTATTCTCTCACCAAGATGTAAATTTAAAGTTAAGTGAAGCGAGTATTTAAACGGGTGAAAGTTTGAGTTTATTCAAAGCGTGTTTTCGCTAGCCAGCGCACGTTTCGTTGCTACCATGCTGTTACGCCAGTAAGCCTTTTGACCATTTCGGATTTATCGTCACGCCGGTTAGGTTTTGAGAATCAACCTGTTAGGTGTAAATTAAATCCAGCACTATTCTATTTTAGCTTCGACTTGAAATATATTCTACAGTTAAGTTCCCACCGCAAGTTGACGGGTTTTGTAACGCACGAAAATCGTGCCTGTTAAACTTTGATTTAATAAAGGGCTACTTTTCACCCTTCCCCTGTGCTGGTATTTATTCAAGCCTGTGAGAGAATTCGCCATGTTTATTGTAGGATCTAGAATAATTTATGTGGAATAGAAGAGACAGATCTTACACCTGGGCTTTTAAAAGAAATGACGCAGGCATTTAAGCAAAGGTAAGGCGACGCGGTGTTGACAGAGCAGTAATTAGTGAAGGGAAGAACTACGCAGTTAACTCGCCAGCGGTATTTATACTAAGTTTGATGTAATTGTAGAGGTAAGCTATGATTGGTTAATATTAGTTTTAGTTGCCTTTTTCATGTACCGTTACATAACATAGAAAGATCTCGAATTTGGAAGAACAGATGAATTTAGAGGGAAAGCACTAAATCGAGAAAGTTAATTTGAGGTCGCCGATTATGTTTTTTAAAGCAACTATCGTATTTTGTTATACCTTACACACACACAGATATATATATGTATATACATAATAGGAATACTTGGAAAAAGCTCCAGCAGATTGGCGATGGTTATCTGCGTTATAACTTGTCTCTGCGAGAGACATTACTGCGTGGTTAGAAAGACGGCACTCGGACGAGAGACTTCTGGACTACGTGGCCGAATTGAATGTACTTTTTATTACTGGACACGAACTAATTATTGAAAATACACTTTTTGTCACACACAAAGGTGTAATACGCACCTCACAGTTATATACAGAGTATCATATTTTAGATAATGGACATTTTAGGCATTAAGATAAAGCATATGTAAATAAAAATTATCATTTAAACTAGCAACAATCCTTAATTTCCTTTCTCTATTCTAAAAATCGTAATAATTTTTCTGGACTGCGTCATTTCTAGATTAGTGCATCTCGTATGGCTTGCGTAACGCTGATGACGTAGCTAATTCTGAACTTGAACTCAAAATTTTGAGAACTGAAACCTTTCTAACCTAAACCAAAACCTTCTCTTGGTGAGCCTTCAAATCGGATAACTGCGCACTTTAGCTTTAGCTCTCCAGTGAAGATGCTACTTCGCTCCCTTTGCTTTGTCGTGCTGCTAACTACTTATCTAAGATGTAATATCTTATTATGTAAAATGTGATATCTATTATGTAAAATGTGATACGCTGTATAAATTTGTGAGATGAATATTGCGCCTATGATCATGTGGGGCGAAAAATGTATTTTCGATAATTAGTTTGAATCCATCAGTAAAAACTGTATTCAATTCGCCCACGGCTGTCTACAAGTCTCTCCTTTGAATGCCATCTTTGTAACTACGCAGTAAAGTCTCTTCAAATTATAACGCAGAGAACCATCGCCAGTTTGTTGCAGCTTCTCCGAGTCTTCCTGTTACAATAAAGTCAGCAGGATACTGAATTTTGATAGTGATTTTGATGTGATGGAGAGTGATCATAATTTAAAGCGGGATACTGTGAATTTGAATCTCAATTGTGGTAGTCGAATATTTCTCCAGACCTGATTTTGAAGCAAATAAGACCTACGATAGTATGGTCTTGGACAATCAAAATATGTACGAGAATTTTATCTAGGAATGGTAAATCTAGGCACATTACTAGCGTTTTGAGATACTTCAGGAGAACATGAAGATCGAAATATTTTCCTGGCTAATGTAATCCAATTTTGAAGGGAAGTGATGTTTTGAACAGCTAGCAACTACTCTGTTGCTCAGGTAATCTTTGAGTAAGGGAGGCGATTAAAATTTAATCAGTTAATTTCAAAGCAGAGTCTAATTTTAATTTTTGGCGGAAGTATTGATCAACATCATTAAATTTATCATTGATTACAGAAACAAACTCATCAAACGCATTCTAGACTGGAAAATATGTGAGAAATTTATTTTCCAAAAGATTCCAACTATCTATTTCAAAACTCGCGAATTTAAATTTTAATGCTTTTCCTTTAAAACGACTGGGACACAATACCAAGTTTTCTTTTCCAGAAAGATTTTTGATTGTCGACTACTTTGTCTTTCGAAGAACATTAAATATTTGTCAACTGGAAACTTTTTGGATCCATCGAAAATGAAACATGTAAATTATTTTGTCCAAAGAAAGAACTTCAGGCACTATTTCATCAGAATTTTCACCTTTAGGCATTGCAGCAGTTTTAGATCTTGTCTCCATTAAAATGGTTGTCAAAAGCAATAAATTACTTAATTAAACATGGAAAAACAGCATTAAAACAATATAAAGTTATGGAATATAATCGTTTAACAGGGAATCGCGGTTAGCCTCAGGAAAATTACAGAAAAACAGGAAAAGAAAAAAATCCTTGTTAATCTCAGTAACAGAAAGGTATTATCAAATATTAATCTAAATTTTGAAGTAGTTTAGTTTTAATAATAGAGAGAATAAGCTCATGTGGTTTCCTGAATTCAATCAGCATTTAAAAAAAAGAAAAGAAACACTATAAACAATAGAATAAACATCATTAAAAATGAAGAAACTATGTTAAAAATGGTTTACTTACAACGGAATACAAAAAAACGACACTACTGAGTTTAACCTTGGATAAACAAAGTCGATTAGAATTTCATTTTTTATTTATTTATTTTTTTCAACCTTTATCTAGCAGACATCATATGTTAGCTCTGATATTATTCCACACACTTCTCATTTTCTTCTGTATTTTCTGTAGACAGTTTTGCTTTACGCTGATACTTTTACATAGCTTCGCTTTCTTCTGTATTTTGCCGTAGGCAGCTTTGCTTTACGCTGCGATAATTGTAAATGTTAATAATAATTAATGTGATTCCTGTGATAATTGTAACTGTTTACATGTAATATACGTATCTATGTCTTATAAAATTATTTGCTTATTAATATCTTTGACATTTTTCGATTTTGTTGCTCTTATACTTCTCTGTAAAATTTGAGTTCCAATCGCAAGCAATTTCTCAGTTTAGCTCAGCCGAATTTAAAATTTCAAACTGTAAATGAGTTTTTTTTTTTGGCATTCTATTATTCTTACAAAGAAATCAAGGTGACTAAAGAATATATTTTTTGTTTCTAAGCCCAATATTCCATAACATCGTTATATGGTTTTAAGCAACATCTTCGAAATTCCAGTGTAAAACGTGAGAATATCCTATAATTTTAAATGAAATGCTACAAACCTCAAATCCTAAAAGAAATGGCGTGTTTCATATTATTGTTTCTATGGATCTTTTGAAACTAATTAAAAAAATAATTTTTCTTAAACCTTCGAAACTAATATACATGCCTTAAATAAAAGGGATAAAATAAATCATTTCAAACACACAATTATTCTCACTTGAATTATTTTTCTGGTCAATGTACAGCGGGAGGAAAATAAAACTTATAATCCGGCTTAAAATAAAAATATCTGAAAAGAATTCTGTTGCGGACGGTAAAAGTGAAATTTTAAGATACAAAATTATTTATTCTCGTAGATTGTTGTTTGAATAATAGAAGAGTAGAGATTTCAGTCTTATTTGCTAAGATTTTTTTACTACAGTATTTATGAATAAATAAAATAGATGCGACGCTAGTCTTAAAGTTTTCATTGTCGTCTGATTATTATTCAAAATTCAGGCGGTTATTAATTCAGAATCCGTTCGTCCAATTAAAAAAAATGCTGGAATTAAAATACACTGAATCTGCTTTTATCTGAAAATAATTATTCTGTATGTTGGAAAAATATTTGTAGAATCTAACAAAAGATAACGACTTTTGCTGGGCATTAATTAAATAGCAAAATATTACTTTTTTGTGTTTTTAATTTTAATTACTTTGAAACTATTTGATTCTATAAAAATGGCAGCGGTCTTGATTCAAAGTTCATGCTCGGTGCATTAATTTCGACTAAACAATAATATTTAGTTTCAATAGCTGAAGAACGTTTCAACAGGGAAGAAATAAATTTAATTATTTTCGTGCTCAAAGCAAATACATAACGCAGAGTAATTTTGTATTATATTGTGGCGTGCGTACGGGTTCGTAATAGATTAAATGCACAAATTCGATAAAATTTAGTAAAATTTATTCTAATCACAAGAAATATAACAAAAACGCTGGATTATTCCTCAAAGATATTCAAACAAATCACATTTTACGCAAAATAAACAGTAGCTATATGTTAACTACCAAAACGTTAAGTAGAACGCAATCCTTAGCGCAGAGAACGCGAATCCCGACAACAAAATTACAGCAGCGAAGTAAACAGCAACAATTCACTTGAAACAACTGAGCTGAGATGGTTCTCTCCGGCTTTTATAGCACTTTAAATCAACCGCGCGAGAGCGTTCTAGCAAAAAGAGAAGAATTACGGTTACGGCTAGTCAATTACATTTATTCAAATTAAAAAATAAATTGCGGAGATAAACTTTTATTCAATGTTAAATGAATGTGCTCTTGCATTTTTACTTTTCCGGCGTAGCTTTCTCTTAAAATATGTCACGCATTGCATTGCACTAGGAAATAAAACAATTTTAAACATAATTCTATTAAAAATATCTAACTAAATACAAAATTCGTGACACTGCCCTCTTCCAAGGACTGCGCGTCCCGGGCAGTACAGTAATAAATTGCAATGTAATGTGTATTATAGAATTGACGCTTTAGTTGTAAATATGGCTTCCTGCCCAGAGATTGTACTGCCTGGGACGTGCAGTCCTTGGGAAGGGGACGGTGTTACAAACTTTGTATTTAGTTGGATATTTTTAATAACATTAATTATTTCTCGCTATTAACCATGAATATATTTTAACATTTTTATCTTTAACAATTTATCGCTTCTCCCATAAAAGAACGTGTAAATTTATGTAACATCTTAGCTTATAACAAAATTGGCTTAGATTTACAAGTTAAAACTGAATTTTCTGCAGGTTTCAATCTAATTACGTTTACAGATTCAAGATTACCAATTTGCATTAACATTTAATAAATTACTAGTTGGAGGCAGAGATCTCAGCTGACTTTTAGCTTATTTTTATGTACAGATATATGAATTTGAAATAACTTACTCGGAAATAACTTACTCAAGGTTAATTTCAGTCTCTCCAAGCCTGGTTCTTAATATCTCACCGTAGCATTTGTACTATGATTCTAAACTAATGAGTGAACTGTATGAACGTAGAACTAACTATTTTTGAACGTTTCAAATTGAAATTTTTAAAATATTAAAGTTTGAATAAAAAAGGTTTGCCATTTAATGATCATTTCCTGGCAAATAAATATTGGCATCAAGGAGTACCTTCTATGCATCTAAATAATCTATAAGCCAAAAACTGTTTTTCCTACGAAATGCAGTGTTAACTCTTCTGGAAGGACCAACACTTTATGTGCTCTACCTTGTTATTTTTCAGATACGAGTTAATCCTTTCCTTAAACAAAAAGGAAGTAAGAGTCAAGATATTCTCGACAGTTTCACGGAAATTATTGTTTCGAAGGACGTAAGAGCTTGTCTTGCTGCCTGCGGGTTACACATTCTTGTTTCTTGCAGTATGCACATAACTTATCTAAAACGATCAAATACCTTCTAATCACAGGTGCCTGAAATAACATGATGCTGAATTCCTAAATATTCTCTGCTGCAGTTTAAATAAAGCCTTCGGGCGTGTACTAGGTAATGAATCATTATTTTAGCATTTGACTCTGGAAAAGTATTTAAATTTACATAGATGTTAAACTTACTGTTTGTGTGCATTTATTTTTACATGGACTCATATTGCACTCTAATCCTTGGGAGTGAGCGTGATAAACTATAAATAAAAAAGTCTGCAAAGATTGCTGCTATTCTCGTCAGGGTGAAACGAAACAATTAAAACAGATCTGCTTTTTCCATGCAAAGTTTCAACCTGATAAAAACGATTTTACTTTCTGAATCTTAGCCAAAATGCAAAGAAATGAATAGAACTCACTTTCTGAATTTTAATCAAAATGCAAATCAAAGTGCAAATCGTATTTTCTGAATCACGTGTGTCAAATGATGAAGCTTTACGTCACTTCTAGACAATGATATCGTAACCAGTATTGAGAATGCTAACGAATTATGCATGCAATGGTTGTAGGAATTTATTCGACGATTAAATATTATCTTCAATCCTCTTAGTGAGATTTGTAGAGTTAACTGTTACTTTGCAAGTCATTTGTAATTTCAGGCTTTATTTCTAATGATATCGTGGCCACAGTTGACAATGATATCGTGGCTAGTTTTTAAAATGCTAATGAATTATATCGGCAATGGTAATATGAATTTCTTCGACATTTAAACATTAGCACCAATTCCCTTAGTGAGATTTGTAGAGTTAATATTATTTTACAATTAAAAATTATTTATAATTTCAACCTTTACTATAACTTCTTTCCTTTCCTTTTTCTTTAACTTTTTCTTTCCTTTCCAAGTAATTAAGTTTGCGAGTATTTGATCTGAGATTTTTTTATTGTCAGACAAAACGTTTTTCAGTCTATCGAAGTCATGTTAGTCAGTTTTGCCAGCTCTAATAAGATTCTAATTATTCGGTTTTACGTCATAGCTGTCGTTGTTTAAATTGTTAAGCCGGTTGAAGTTATCAGCCAACTTAGCGTTAGAGCTAAATCGTGTAGTCTTGACTACTAGCTTAAGTTTAATTTTGAGTTTGATTGTTACTTTAAGTTGCATTGCCACAACTGGTGGCTGATTATGTGAGCATGAGACTTGCGTTTTATGTTTATATTCTGATTTAAATAAAAATGTTTGTTTTAAACCTTTTAAAGCTCTGCAATTTATTTCAGACACAGCAATAATTAACTTAACGTCTGTTAGGAGTGTAATGCTAGTTTATGCTTCCAAGGAAAGTCAAACTGTATAGGTTCACTACTTTTATAAAATTTCTCACTATTACAAAGGGTTTTACATCGTAATTGTTATAAAATTTTATAGACTTATTAATTAAGGTTCCTTTGATAGACTACTATTTTATATACTGTTAATTAAGTCTTACTTTTAAAGAATTATCAATTAAGCTTTCTTACCAATGGCTGAGAACAGACCATTCCATTCTTCGAATAAACTGTTCACGTGAAATTTCCAGTTTACACAATAAGTCCATAAATTTTGGACTTGTGTCATTCATAGGATATGCTAATTTAAGAAACCAACTTTCTTACTGTTTAACCTGCTTTCTATACTCATTCCAACACTGTTTAAGCCTTCATATACATGCAACAATTTTGTATGGTTTCGTAGAATACAAATGAATGCTTTCGTTACGACTTTTATTCCTTTTTAAATGTTGCCAAAATTCGGTCCTTTAACATAAGATTTATTTAGGGAGTCCCCATTAGGTACGTTACCCAATCTGGTGAGTAAGAGATAGATTAGTAAACGTGAAGTGCTTTCGATAACATGATAATTCCATAATAATGGCATTGTACGAAGGGGCAATAAAATTGCTTTACTTGATCGAACTTTTTGTGGCTTAACATAGTGAATTCTGCCACGCATATTCTTTTAGTAGTGCACAAATTATGCACATGATAGCATTTGCAAGCCAATGAGACAACTGACATGTGTAACACCAGCATCCAAGCAAGGATTAAAAGCAACAGTTTGGATATTATTACGATTATACTATCTGAGATGTCTTGGTGTTTCTGCATCCACTGGATGAAGAAAACAAACAGCGAACGAAGAAGGTAAAGTCATCAAGACATCGTCATACTCATTATTGCCAAATAACCCATTTCAGAAGAGACACCACATTAGGGCCTCCTTTACGCTAGTTTGTCTTTCCATTGTATCGCGGAGGAAGGCAGGTTGATGCCTCAATAAATAGTTGGTCGAATTTGGCAACACCGGATTCAGGAATGAATTGTCCATCGTTGGTCCATCCATTTGGGTCAAACACAAAGAGATGGATGATACGCGCATATTATCATTCGGACACTCGTTGGATTGTTGAATGAAATGTTCAAGGATGTATTTCCCGAAAATGAGGCCAAAAAACATTTCCATACCATTTATCTCTAAGAGCCTTATTCCTGTAAATCCTCGTTTAAGTTTTTGATTATCTGTCTATGAACAAAATTTGGTCTGTTTTCAGTCACGCTTTCATGATATAAATACACTATCAAAAACCATAACTAATGACATATGTTAGTAATTTAATAATATTACTTTAGGCTTTATTTGTCAAAACGGCATTACAGTATCAGATACCGGACTTTTCTCAGACAATCAGTGAATTTATTCTCTTTCCTTGCTCATTGTCTTATAAATAGAAGTGTAATTTCATAAAAATGAGTCACTGATATATAAATTTTTCTGCTTATTTAGTTTCAAGAGAAAGTAAACAAATTTTAACAGGAAGTAAATGATTTCTTTTCTAACAATTCAAGGATGAAAACGTGTAATGAAACAAAAGCGTGGAAGTGACGTTGTATTGGCTTCGATATTTAGTAATTTCTCTTAGTTCGGAAGAATTCGGTTGTAATTCATTTTCAGGAAATTACTAGTAACTCTGGTAGTGAAACCCATATACGTAAATATGTGTTATTTGTGCAAAGCACGTGATGGTTGTATACCTTTTAAATTTGTCTCCATGCACATGTAATGAACATGAAAAGAAAACTGCATATAGCCATCGCTTTTATGTTATCTTTTAAGTAAACTGAACATACATCTCTGACTTCACAGGAATTAAAATAAAACTTTCTGTTCAAGATTACGGCACTTCGGGACAATAGTTCCAAGAACTGACAAATATTATTTTATTCTTCCGAATAAAAACTAAAAATGACCTGAATATTTTGCCATATATTTAGTCTGTTAAATTTTAAAATCGTCTGCTCTTTTATATATTCTTTTCACTGAATTTGAGAAAAACGTTGTTTTGTAGGTAATCACAAGCTATTTATTTCAGTATATCATGTTCTTCTATTCCAGGGCTTCCCATTAGCTGTCAGCAATTAAAATTTAAGCTTGTTTCGAAAATTCCTATGAATTCGTAATTTCTTTTAGCCGTTATTTTCAACCATAACTAAAAAAAGATAACAATGCAGGCAAATCTCTCAATTCCGCTGACGCCTTTTGAGATGAAATTCTGTTTCTGGAAAGAGGGCATCAATACATACTTTAACATCTCTAAATGAAGAGAGGCTGATTCATTGAACTTCCGTTTAAAGTTAAACATGTTACTGAATAATCCTTACACATAAAACTATGTGTCCTAAGACGTTGAGTTTTTGCGACTAAGCAAATTTAAATCACTTCATAATGAAAACAACTTAGTATGAATTGTACAAGTATTTTTAGATTCCATGTAGGGCTTAAATATCCATTTACCTAAACAATGGTTACGAAACGAAGCTTTTGCTTATACCTAATAATGACATTTTATTGCGAAATCAAACAATTCAGAGTCAAAAGCCACATCATCATTATTCACATCATCATCACAATTCGTATATTGTCCGAAACGATATTACTCTCAGAAATTGAATGACGTTTCACAGTATAAAGGAGTTTATGAAAAAGCGTACGCTATCGCTTAGTTCTTTCAGTTAAAACGTTATTTGAAATCATTCCTTCAATTTTCTTTCAATACGTACATATTTTATCACTTTCATTGCAACATCAAGAGAAGAAAATTCCCTAGGGGGAGCCTGTAACCTGCAGAGGGCGCGTCCCCAGGTGGCAGATCCGGGAACGCCTCTATTGGTTTTCCAATAGGTAACAGAAAGGGTAAAAAATACCTTTCGCGGACCAACAGGCATAGGTCTAGATAGTATTCAGCCCTCGTGGTATCTTGTCTAAAGTGAAGCTGCATATTAACCTTCGTCATGGACCAGCCGCATCTCTCCCGCTCACCCACTGGATTGTATCGGCAGCTTCCTAAGACACCTGCCGGCTGAGCAGGATGATGTCAGCGATTCACTTGTGCGGCAAGGTCTCTTCGACTTGGTGTAGGCTTTCCTGCCCCAAGGGGATTATCAAATTCCGACATATAAACTTTCGTAACCATATACGTCTTACTGGATTAGGGAGCTAAATGAAATGCTTTATTTTGAGTTTAGTATCTCTCATGACTAAACGTATACAGATAGTAAAAGAAATTAAAAACAAGCTGGAAGCGGATAACTGATTTTTCTTTGAAATCATTCCTCTAGTAAATTTCAAACTGCCGTTTATGTAATTATTTTTTGCTGATAATGAAAGTAAATTCCTTAAAATAATCATATATTTTCAAAATTGGAAGACTCTTAATTAAATTTGTAGGATATATTTGTGAAAACGCAAACAGCAAAATAAATGTTTTGTAAATATTAGTGAAATCTGCTACCGGTTTCTGTATGTCAGTGGTTGCGCGGTTATCCACGGACGAGAAAATTCTCAGTTTTTATCCCAAATTCGCATTTAAGAAAAGCTCCCAAAGAAAGCTCAGCTCTTGTGGTGTATCCAAACCGATATATGAGTTAAGCAGAGTAGAGGAAGAATGAGAGATAAATGTCCTTTATAAAACAGATCAAGAAAAGCATGATGGTTACAATATTTGATGAACATTTATAAAGTATTTTCTCCCATCTTTCCATATGCCTTCGCTGTCTAATCGCAAGCTCATCCGACGCGTAACGGAACGTCCGGAGTTAGAATCCCTGACGAGGGCAATGCAGATTTCTTCTATTTTCTGACATCGAAAAATTCTAAAAGACTACACATTCTAAGAGAACGGCAGACGTTAACTGCAGATTTCGTGGAAGTGACATGCCAATTCACGAGCAACCCATTGTTGTGCAACCAAATTCGGAAAGCAGGTCTTGAATTCCAATACCTGAAACGTAGATTTTACATGCTATTTGAATTTGAAAATTTGCACTTTCATGTCAATGTCGTCTAGCAGTCATTTCTGGAATTAAGATCCAAAGACTAACAAAATAATTATGAAATAAGAATTAACTTGTACGGTTTGGTTTGTTTTATTAGATTATGGGAAAATACTCGAGGGTTATCTTTCTAAAGAGCGGGATGCATTTGTGGAGGACTATCTGAGAGAAACTGACTCGGATACAAGTTACACATGCGGAAAACTACGAAAATGCCATGCAGCCAGGCTGTTCACAAGATTCGAACTTCAAGCCGAACTGCCAGTATTCTTTGGCTTTACCGTTCGGCCGCTGAACACTGTAATAAATTATTTAAAAGCAGTAGGTATTGGCAGGGGCTTTTCACCCAACATTATTAATTGAGCAGTTAAAAAATTCTCAGCTCAAAACACCAAACGGCACACTCTTGTTTTAGGAGATTATAAGAATTATCATTCCCTTTTTTTCACCAATTAGCTATAAAATTGCACTTATTTATTTTACAGAAATTTAACTTTCTGGTCGTTTATACTCCTATCAATAAAATTCCCAGTTTCATACTTAAGGACCCCATTCCGGATATGAATTCCTGGGGTATTTGCAGGATTCTTGCCAGTGTAGTTTAATTTACATTGGTCAAATTAAGACAGCCTTAAAATTTCTCGTTAAGGAACATGAGGCACACGTTAGGAAAAAGGAAACATAGAAGTCTAGCATTGTTGGTCCGAAAATCACACTTTCAATTTTTCTGCAGCTAAAATTATTCAAAAAACATTTTCCATTGGTGAATTATATTTTCTAGAGGCATTTCGCATTTAAAAAAATCTTTCTGTTCTATTTAATGACCCTAATTCCATTCCATCCTTACCTTCAGCTTTTAAGGAAATTATATTTTAGTTTTCTTGTTTCATCAACAAACAGCACCAGTAGCTTAACTCTTGTCCAGCCTATCTTATGTTATCACTATATCTTATCTCGTTCATTTGCACTTTGGCAGCTGAGGATGATCTATGAAAAGTCGCAAATATAACGCTGATTTTTGTTGCTTGACTTCTAAAATAATATTAGGTGTTTTTCGAAATTTTCTATTTGTATGACAAACAAACAAAACATTCTTTTAATTTGTTATTAATTTGTTAATAACAAAATAACTCTAAATTTTGTTATTAATTTAAACATCGTGTGCTAAAATGAGAACTATCTAAACAATCGTAACGAAATATAAACACTTTTAATGCATATACATTAAATTTTTATAGAACAATTTCTGAAATTTTACAATATTTTCTAAGAGCTTAGTTCTGCTTTATATGCAGCTCCATTCTTTATTGTTTTTAAATAAAATTCAGAGTCGCATTTATAAACAGTGCAGCACTTAACAAATACCTTAGTTCGAAAACGATTTGAATCCTGAATCGACTGTTTTACATTGCCAGCTTGATTTTACCTACCAAGTTACAAGATTTTCGCTTATTGCCTCTTTATATTTCATGTTATTTAACTGAAATTCGTTTTCGAAAACACAAATATCATTTCATAGTTCAATGATCAGCTAAAAGCGTGTCTTTTTATATTCACTTTCCTTTTATACTGAATTCTGTAAATTATATAAGTCCTCAGTAATAAATTTTAAAATAAATAAAAAATAATAACGGTCTCCATGAAGGTTTACTTTTTTTCTTGTTTGAGTTTGTTTTCCTAAATACTATATCATTTCTTTCAATTTAAATCTATTTAGTTACACACATTTCAATTTTATCACCATTGCAAAAGTATTTACTCTCAGATCTTTCGCTGGAAGACAAAGTTTGCTCGTACTTCTTCAGCATTCTTTAATATACTGCAGACATATTTTAAATTTAATATTTTGTTTAAATTTATTTCTGACCTTATCAAGTGAACTCGAAAACGCACATGGCATTCTAGGGGTAAGATGCGGTAAAACATAAAGAAGTAGATAAAAATAAGTTCCTAGGGGAACTTTCTTTTTAGCTCGTGTCCAAAATATGTGTAAAAAAAAATAATACCCGAATGTTATCTCTGGCTTTCCTACTTTCCCCGAAGCGAAAAAATTTAAAAGCAGAATGCTAAATAAATAAATAAATAATAGAGCATAGAGAGTACAGAGTTTTAGAACTGATAAGACTTCAGCATATTTTCAAACTTGCTTTGATAACAGAAACTAAATTTCTACATTTTGTTCCATCGGGAGAAAAAAAAGTCCTAAAATATTTCGCATTTCACTCGGAAACTTTTTTTAAAAGTATTATCTGACTAAAAGAGGAAGATATTTTTTTAAAACTATACATGGAATTCTACACTTTCAGATTAATTCGAAGAAATCTAATTGTTTTATTTGAAATAAGTATTATAAAAAGTGAATTCATGCTTTTATCCATTTTTTCATTGCAGAATAAATCTTATTACTTATCACGCCAAAATGACTTCAAATAAAAAATTACGGAAATTCTTTTTAAACCTCGCTGCTTTCGACGATTTTTTTTCCTAAAAGAGTAATATACTTCTTTAAAAAATAATTTTTAAATCTTTAAATTATAACTTTCATTTTTATTGAAAAAATGGAAATAAAGCTTTCTGCACCAGATTTAATCTAATTTTTGAAACCATACAGCACTTTTTTTAATTTCCAGCTTGAATTTAAAAATACTGATTATGATAACTTTCTAAGTTACTTATGAAATTGTTAATTCATGTTTTGGAAGGAAGCCGTAATCTAAGTTTAACTATATCAATCATTTTCTCTTCAGTGAATGACGATATTAAAAACTGTTTTTGGTTCATAAACCATTTTGTGTTCAAAAGTATTTCTTTTTTTCTCAAAAATTTCGAATTCGTTTACTACTTCAAAGCAAAATTCGCGAAAATTATTATATTATTTTATTTTCGAAAATTGCATGTGGTAATTTTTTAATATTTGGTAGTGTTTCCCACTTTAACATTATGCTGCAACCTTGATGACTTCATAACAGAATTATGCAACTTTAATCGAAAATTTTACTTTTGATATATGAATGGAACTAAAACAGTATAGCAGTTTTAATAAATCATCTTTTTGGTATGATAATCAGTGGATCTAATTGCCATACCGTTAATTTCATGCTGAAATCTTGGAGAAAATATGGTCGTTTTCAGAGTTGTCTAGCCCACATCTTGTGTATGTAATGCCGAATACTCCCTGTGGTGCACTCTGGACAACATTCAAGATGATAAATGACCACCATTCCCAACGATTGTCTAATGAGAACGTGTCGAATAATTAAATGGTTATAATTCATTAATTTAAACCATCCTTTAAAATTTTAATTCATGTTTCGCAGTGAGAAGAACCTAGGGTAAGTTTGCTATCGATAGGCCGGCTTCTTCGTTGAACCGTCTCCATTATTTTCCAATTACTCAACGTAGGCTCTACTGTTGGCTGTTTAGTATACTACATGAAGCTTGAAAACCGCCATCTTGATTTTGAGTTGATTTACTCTCAAAAACGTTTGCTTTATAAGAAGGTACGATTTTTGTAATTTTTCTCTAATTTATCAATGCAAAAAAATATAGATATCAATACGACGTTTTTAATGTTTTAGTTGGTACTGGTAACATTTAAAACTGCATTAAATCAGCGTTATTTGGCTGTATTAACAATGGTTGTTTCCTTTGTTATCTGGTGGCTTAATCATGGAAGCCATATCGATACTAATATTTTGTAACTTTTTCAAGTTGAAAAATAAAATATCACTATATCTGATTTAGTAAAACGCTATCAATAGTAATTAAATCTATAATTACATAATGATCTCATTTTCTTTGTTATAAAAATAAGTATAAACTATTAATCTCTTTTTAATCTAAACCGGAATATCCCTAATTCGTGTATAAAATGAATATTTTATTGAAATTATCGTAATGATTTTCATTACTTCTTGCGTAATTTACGCCTCTTTGTAGCTTTAAAATTGCATCTGCACAATAAATAGAGTAAGGAATATGCATAATGCAGGAATTAAGTCAGAAAATTTAACAAGCTCAGTGGTAGGGTAGCGTAATTCTTACTGTTGTTCCCAGCAAGAATTTTCAACAATGCACACTTGTTAGAGACTTTAAAACAGTTTAGGCAACAGAAGCCAGACATTAAATTTATGATAAAGGCTACATATTTTTGCAATCTGATAGTAGTTTTGTGCATTTCTGTCGTACGTCTCTGATTTTGATGTTAACCTTATAAAATCAGGGCCACCGCTTTGAAAAGCGACTCCGAACTTCTGGACCCAAGAAGATGGTAAAAGCTAAATTTTCATTTCCCTCAGTAAAGAGGCCTATAAATTCAAACGAAGATTCATGGTTCTATGCTATCTATTCTGATGACTTCAAAGATGACATGATTCAACGTCTATCGTGTAAAGTGTGACTTCATGAGAAGTGTGCTGGTGTCAGAAAGGGGATCAAAATGTATTACTGCGAAACGTGCAATTGAATTCAAGAGCGAATAATTGATGAAGAACTTTGTGTAAAATTTATAGCCTAATATTAATAGTAGGCTTGTAGAGATCCTCACTTTTATCTAATAACTAAGTGTTGAGGAACCTAAGCGAATAATTGCTCCATTTCAAAAATAGAGACGTAAACTCAAGAAGAGTTAATTACCCTTTATTGCTCAAAATAAAGATTCATAGATGGCCCCTTTCTCAGTGAGTACAACAAAGCCTCAACCTGTGCTTAAACTCAAAAGTATAAGAACTTAACTAATGACTAGCTAAAGCGATTTAGCCGAAGCTAACACAATTTCTAAACTAGTTGGCCTGTAATATTAAATTAGCTAGTGAAGCTATTAAGGGCACGTAATACGGCCGTAGTAACAGCTTAGGGAGACGTAGCCAAAAGGCAAACGCGCGCTATTCAGGAATCCTAATTCTCTCTACCGAAGTCAGTAGAATTTAAATACTATCTACTACTTATTTGCATCTAACGCGATTCTAAAACCTCATTCTGGTGAAGAATTGTAAGCTGAAATTAGGAGAGATAGGAAAGTGTGACAAACTTGAAATAACTGTTATATACTTAGGATAAACCTTACAGGCTTAATAATTCTTTTATGTTATTTGAAATTTTCAAGTTATGGTTGTTGTTCTTTTTATTCTAGCCTAACTACAAATTATTCTGAAATTCTCATTTTCATGAAATTATTTCTAATAAAATAAGTTCAATGTTATTTCGTAGATTGTCACGTTAGACCTATTTTATGATTATAAAGAGTAAACTAAAATCCGACTCCTGATTCCTTATGAGTAATGCGAAACTATCAGTGTCTTTTAAAGTATTTTCAGTAATCTGTGTTAGTTTCTAATCAGCATTTTATATTTACGAATCCTGTATTTAAGTAACACTGTATCAAAAAGCTACTGGGCCATTCATAGAAATTCAGTGAAGGCGACCGGTTACCTTCATTGGGTCAGTGGCATCTATTTTTATTTTCCTAATATTTGTTGAAAATTTCATAATTATAACGTCTTTTCCTAGATATCTACAGTATTGAAAGCAATAATAACATTAACGTGTACAAAACTGTAAAATTGCTAAATTTGATGATTTTAAGGATGATTTTGTAAAAGAGGCCCATCGATAGTAGCCTTCCCCTAATTTGTTTCACTTACAGAATCTTTTCAAAATTTTCTTTACGGAACTTAACATGGTTCAAGTTCTCGAATTTCCAATTATAGTCGTAAAAGACTGAGCAGACTCAGACAATTCTATAAATATATTATTTGTATAAGTTTGGAATATATGTATAAGCACCTAAAATAGGGTATTTAAGAATGTAAACAAACAGCACCACGCCAGAGACACAAGCTTTTACATTTTGCAGCATTCTTACTCGCTGAAAGGAGTAACTGTCCTTTTTATTTTACCCTATGGTTTACTATCCTTATATTATTGCGAATCCACGATAATGTAAACACATCCCTAGATGGCATGGTAAAATTTATCTGAGTAATAAAGTATTATCGCAAACTTTCAACTGCGTCCTGTAGATTTGTAAGCGTGGTGTGGTTACAGTAGAGCCTTAAAAAAAGGTGAAAAGTATAGTCACAAATACACCGTGCCAGAAGCGATACTTTCTGATGTTTTCTTTTCTCTGTCTGATAGAAAACATTTGTGAAAATGCACACACGGTAGAACTCAGAATCCAAGTGAGAGTTTTAACCATTGTTTATGAAAAAGCTTACCTAAAGCTGTTTTTGTCGCAATAGCGACTTTGAAAGTCGGTATTTTAGATGCTATAATTAATTTTAACATTGGGGTTTACAACCATCCAAAAGTTCTAAAACATTTGGGAATTGAACTGGGCTATAATATGAAATATTCGTTGCAAAACTTGATGAGGCTCGAGTCCGAGAGGCATCCTTAAGTTTCCAAAAATTCCCTAAATCGGCCAGAATGAAAACTAAAATTATAAAACTGAGATAAATTGATACGGAAATAATAAACTAAAATGACATTGGTGCTGGTAGGTTTTGAAATTGTACATTTATGCATTGTGGATATGCATGTACTAGTTTTTGGCCCTTTTCTCACAATGTGTTTTTTTAATGCTTTGATACATTTTTTAGTCCAAAGGGATTTAGTCCCGAAGGACTATTACTTTCGTTTTGCGATTTTGCGTCGATTCACTCTGAATGCCCGTTTCACTTTTCAAATTGTTGCCACTAAATGTTACCGCTCTGCATTAAATTTTAAAAAATGAAAAATCTGCATAAATGTATGCATGTTTCTCGCATTGTGATCGCTCTGCATTAAATTTTAAAAAATGAAAAATCTGCATAAATGTATGCATGTTTCTCGCATTGTGATAAAACCTAGAGCCATCGAATTTTGAATGACGTAATCCTACTGCGAACGTGGGCATCTGGAAGCCCTAATTTTGAATTTGAAATTTGCTTTATTATCGATTTTATGTTTTGTAACATTTCAACGAATTTCTGATTAACAAACTAAATGATTTCAAAGCGAGCAATAGCAACACTGTACGGAAAAAAAAACATTTTTATCTCCAGCGCACGAGACTTACGGAAATTCTAAAGATATGTTCATTTTAAAATAATTTTGCGATATTGATTTTTAACTGAATTTTATGGTTTGAGTACGTAGTACATGATATTTAATAAAAAAAGGTAGCACACGAAACGTTAAAAAACGCGCCTTTGGACGTAATTTAAAATCTGAAATCTTTCAGATTTTAATTTTTTTATTTAAAACTCTATTCAAGGTAGAGAGCTTAAACTTTTCCAAACTGTACAACTAACGTATTTGTTAAAAATACCTAACATTGTGGATCTGAGCAGAAAAATTTTGAAAATAATGGAAAATATGTTCTTAAAATCTTTCCAAGTTTATTAGTAAAATATTTTAATTGAATTTTTTAACCAAAATGAAAACTGCTTCTTATTATTCTCGAATAATATTTTCTTTCCACCATACCAAATGTTAAGCTGATAAACTAAATAGTTTTTAGAAATGTGGGCGGAACAGATATATTGTTAAAAAAATTTGTATAGCTATATAAAAAGTTGATTAGCTTTAATTTAAATTAATTTAATTTATACAGTTGATTAATTTTTTTTTATTTCTGCATGATGTCAAATATATATATTGTTACGTGCGTACGGGTTCGTTATATATTGAATGCACAAGTCGTAAAAAATTAACAAAAATTTATTCTTTCCACAAGAAATAAATTAAGATGCTGAAATATTTCTTCACAGATCTTCGCACAGTATCACAATATCTCAAACGTTTAGCGAAAGCTCAGTTCAAAACAGATAAAATAATTCTATCTCACAGTGAAATCGCTACAATCAATAACAGCATTATGTAAACAAACAGCAATTCGCTTTTTACAGCTACAACTAACAACAGCAACAACAACAACTGAGATGAGGTGTTTCAAATCGGCTTTTTAATTATAAGTAGAACAATCTCGATTTTTCTAGATTTTTCTGGATGGCAACAGTAATTACCAGATATTTATTTATTAAGCATTAAATGCACACGCTCTTTTATTTTTATTTTTTTTCCGACGTAGCTTCCTCTTCAAAAATCGTCTGCGTTGCACGGGAAAATAAAAAGGAATTTTAATTACAATTCTAAATAAATAGCCAAATAAATGTGAAATTCGTAACAATATATTTACTGTGGAAAGAAAAATATCAGTTATATCTGTATTTTAAAACAAATTGCGTACTGTTGAATCTTTTGCAAAAACTGCTTCATTTCTCCTGTTGAGATGTTCCATGTAGCCTTAATTTTTTAAAGCTGAATTCATTGCACGGTAATGACGGCATACATTACGATCGCAAAAGCTGGGGGATAGTAAAGGCTTTGAAATATCTGTTTTAAAGCAGCATAGTTCAGAGGGCGATAGAGGGATAAAAAAGGTATATTTGATTTGCTTGATATGAATGGGATGATATGTTACCACTTAGCAGTAAGTAACCGAAGAAATGATTGTAATGCAGTAATGACGCTAGATCATTTAATTGCAAAGTTGATTTTGCTGCCAACCTGAGTCTCTAAAAATGTTTGTCACACCGTTATCATTCATTTTGCACTTTGACGGCTATTTGTTCTCTTAGTCTATGCTTCTTAGAGGAAAATATATACTATCGAAATTGCGATGTCACCCATAAAAATCCTATTTAAATTAATTTAAGAGATAGAGAAACTCCATTCCATTGCTTTGTTTTCGGGACAAATATCGTATAATTAATTCACTGTCTTTCCTTTATTTGCTACATTTTTTTACAGGAGGGATATTAGTAAATATTGTTACGAATTTCACATTTATTTGGCTATTTATTTAGAATTGTAATTAGATTTGCTTCATGTTGCCTTAGCAACGCAGACGATTTTTGAAGAGAAAGCTACGTCAAAAAAAAAAAATAAATAAATAAATAAATAAAAATAAAAATAAAAGAACGCGTGCATTTAATGCTTAATAAATAAATATCTCGTAATTACTGTTGCCATCCAGAAAAATCTAGAAAAATCGTGATTGTTCTACTGATAATTAAAAAGCTTATAAAAGCCGAGGTGAAACACCTCATCTCAGTTAGTTAGTAGTTAGTTGTTGGTGTTGCTGTTATACTTGTAGCTGTAAAAAGCGAACTGCTGTTTGTTTACTTAATGCTGTATTGATTGTAGCGATTTCGCTGTGAGACAGAACTATTTTATCTGTTTTGAACTGAGTTTTTGCTAAACGTTTGAGATATTGTGATATTGTGCGAAGATCTGTGAAGAAATATTTCAGCATTTTAATTTATTTCTTGTGGAAAGAATAAATTTTTGTTAACTTTTTACGACTTGTGCCTTCAATATATAACGAACCCGTACGCACGTAACAATATTAATACATATGTACACAAAATTTCTAATAAAAGAAATAAAGAACATGTAAAAGCTCAAAGCTGTTAAATCCTGAATTACTGCATTAATAAAAATCGAAACTTTTAAAGCAAGTTCAAGTTTTGATGAATAAAAGGAGTTCTTAATTAAGGGAAAAAATAGTTTGGTATGTTTGTAGGTAAATTACTTTCAATGAAAGTATGTCGGCTAAAAGCAGAAGCTACAATATGATGGAACATTTTATATATCTTGCTTGTAGTAAAAATTTTAAACCTGAATAAAATTCTTATACTAATTAATGATAAAATTAGCTCTAGCTTATGAAAGTTATTTTCATAACCACACTTAATCAATTTTTTTCTGCACAGCTAACAAAAATATCAAATTTTACAGTGCACTTCATTCACCAAAAATTTCTTCATTTTAAAAAATACGTCTCCATTTATCGTTGAAAAAGAAACAACAAACCCCTTAAAATGTTAACGATAATCAGTAACGACAATCCCCGAGGCTTGTACTGTAAAAACAAGAAAGCAAGTCCCTAAAAATCCATCTCATAAACATCTCTAACAAGAACCGTAAATTAAAAATAATATGTCATAAACAGGCCCTCTTAAACCGGTTTTGCCTTAATAGAAGAGAATGAAAATTAATGCCACGCTGGCGACGAAGCCACGCGGCCAAACGATCCAACCGAGACTATGAGCAAAAGTTTAAAAAAAGTGGAAAGGATCTGGCAACAGATATTTGAGAGAACGTTTCGAAGAACTTCCTAGGCGGAAGTAAATATTTGTGCCTTGCGCTATCCATTTACACTCAATTAGGTTTAAGATGAGGAATGCAAAACACGTTTTGCTCTGCAGTAAACTCAATCTGCATGTAGTGGGTGGGTGGAAAAGGCGCTAGAAGTTTAATACCAGCTGGCGTTTTTATGATATTGATATAGCATCCACGTTAAGCCTAAGCTTATGTGGTAGCTGAAGTAAAAAATTTTTATATGTGCATTTTCAGCTGCGATGCTGGAGATGGTTTGGATATTTTAAAACGGGAATGAAATCATCCTCTAGGGCATTATGGTTGGGAGGAGATTAATTTTTAATTTCCTTCCGAACGTTAAATAAATTTAAATAGCAGAAGAGCTATAAAGCGATTAAAGGACTTCAACTACCTCGTTCAATTAGCATTACATCCTTCTTTAACCATTAAGCAACGATTACTTTACGCTACTTTTGTTGCTTTTTATGCGCAACAAACTTCTAACTTTTCAAAACAGATTTGCGTAACTGCTAAAGTAAGTTTGGATAAAATTTCTGCTTTTGAAAGAGGAGCTTATCGAAGAAATTAAGTAAAGTTTTTGTTTGAAATTTACATGATGCGACATGGATACTAATCCTCAAGACTTTATTCCAAATCTCGGAAATGATGATTGTTAAAGAATTTTTAAGTAGGAATTGTAATGTACATTACTGTTGGTGATTACTGTGCTAGAAATTTTTTAACAAAATTTGTTAAGTACCTTCGAACCATTTCGCGTTCTTTATAGTATAATGGCTCGCAGGAGAAGCAAGTGTTTAAGGCTTTAAATTATACTATTTTCTTTTCATGAAGAAAAGCATCACTTCGGATCGTAAAAATCAAAGTGTTGACAACATAGCTTCAATTAATTGTAGAAAAAAAATTAAAAGTATTCATCAGTTATTATCTATATATAATATATACATATATATAAAGAAGAAAATCTGTTTATTTGTTCGTAATAACTCAGTCACTACTACAGCTGTCATCACCAAAGTTAATACAATTATTTTCTGGGTCCTGGAAAAGGTCGACGTCCACTTTTTTCCAAAAACAAAAAATATCTAAAATCAGAGATATGAATTAAAAACTCTTAAAACGCTAATTTTCGGCCTCATTTTTACGAGTGGCAACAGTCTCACACGCTGGAGATAAAAATCTGCTTTACTTAGGGAAGTGTTGCCACTGCTCGCTTTCAAATCGTAGAGTTTGTTAATAAAAAATTTCAAAGTTTACAATGAAATAAAACCAGCATTGCCAAATATTAAATACATTAGTCCCGATTCCAAAAATTCGTGGGAAATCATTTCAACTATTCTCATCTTCGTACGACTTTAATCAACCGAGATATTAGTTATAAACTCTGAAAACACTAATTTTCGCACACATTTTTCCTAATGGCAACAGGCTCGCGCTTTGGAGATAAAAATGCTTTATTTCGAAAAGTGTTGCTACTGCTCGCTTTCAAATCGTAGAGTTTATTATTCAAAAGTTTTAGGTTTTACAAAATCTCTCTATATAAAGAAGAATGCCTGTTTGTGTGTTTGTTTGTTAGCTTATTAGTTTTTGATTAATAGTGACCAATATTTTGCCACATTTAATTGACTAAAATTGAATATAGGTGAAGTATTGGATGGAACTGAGCTTTTACGACCAATTGATTAGTAAGACAAAAATCATTAAAAACTGCATGCCATTGTTGACGATATAATGAGAGAGAATTAGTTTATTTTTCGATCGCAATTTTTTATGTGGGTTCCATAGCGCATGCGACTGAAAAATGTATAACTATGAATAGTATTCTTTGCATCGTTATTAGAGAAGGATTACAGCGGTATGGTTCTCTCTGTTGGTAGATACATTACCCTCAATTTAATTTAACTGACATCGGGTACTTTCGCTAGTTTCAGATAACATAGACATGAAAATGCATTATAGTTTAATTAAGTTATAAGAATTTAGAGTTATAAGAAGTTAATTAAGTTATTAAGTTATAAGTTATATAAGTTATAAGGTATTCTAAGTTATAAGAATTTATTTCTAGTTTAGTGTCCTGAAAGAAGTCGTCATATGTTATCCAAATATGCATGCTCTGTGAAATGGTTCTACTCTTACATTTAAATAAATGAAATTCTGATGTGTTTGATTTTCATTTTAATAAATTCATAATCACAGGAATTTATAGATTTAAGTTATAGCAGTATGTTACTATGCGCACATATGAAACTTTAACTGTTTTCTGAAACAACTAAGCTAAATTGTGTTGTTAAATTATTTAATTACCGACAGGTACATTAGATTTATCTGCTTAAAGTGTGGAAGTCTTCACGAATGATTTCAGTTGAAATACCTAGAAACAAGGTTTTTAAGTACTGTTAGCAGATGTATATCTTATGCAAAAAATTTCAATTTTGATTCTCCTAATGATGCCAAATTTATAAATGCAAGAAAAAGTTTTGTAATTTACAATTTCGTTTTGATATTTCAATCCTTTTTTATTCAAATCTTGCATACTTTCCAATAGACTAACTGTTGTAACGTTAACACGAAAACTGTCATAAAAATTTACACATGTTCTTCATCAATTAAATATAATTCTATTAAAGGCTATAAATTCTTTTCCTTCACTAGCGATTATTGTATAATTGTCTCTTATATATCATTGTACAAATTACTTTAGGAATTGTCTTGGTCTAAGTTTCCTTTATATTTCTCTGATCAAAGAGTTCTGGAAATGAATTCATAAAACTCAATACTTCATTTTAGTGATTAATATTCATTACTGTCCCTTCAAACTCATGTCTTCCAAATATACTTATGAATTTTTTTCGATTCTAATACTTGTTAAAATAATTTTTGCGAAACCCTTTAAAGATTCGCATAAAAATGTTTTTCCTCAGTGGTCATGAAACGATGATCATCAAGAAGAAATTTTAATAGTGGAAATAAAAGAAAATCCCCCATATCTGATGGATACAGAGTTTTTGAGACTATATTATTTATGATTTTGGCAACAATATCCGGAACAATACAAGTATTATGAAAAAAGAGCATTGAAGCAAAATCTGTCAGTTATTTAGCCAAACTCTAGGTAATTTTCTATGAAAACCATTTCATAAGCCACAAAATACTCAATGTTTTCGTTAACAATTTTGCTAGTTCTTAAAATTCCCAGATGTACAACACTTTCATTGTAAGGACAATATTCTTTTTTCAAAGATGCAAACGACCTTTCCTTTCAAGCGCCATTCACTTAACTTTTAACAGTTTCTGTATGAAAAGCGTAGATTTATGTTTCATTCTAGCAATCTGGTAATTAGGTTTTAACAATGTTTTAACAAGTATTTCTTTAGCTTTTTGTTGTTTCTGGACAACATTCATTGTTTTCGTGAAGCACTGCTTGGCTATATGAAGTTAAAATTGCTCGAAATTATCCAAGCAATATAAAAACTTATTCAATAATTTCACTATTCGACGTCCTTTTCATTAATTGAAAAAGATGCTTTACCATAAGATGATTCCCCTTTGATGCATTCTGTACTAACCTTAAGGTACTATAATCCTTTACATTGTTGTGTGCCTAATAAAGCGTTGTCTTCAAAGGCATACTCTAATATTTCAAATGTTCCTGAAGCAGAAACTCTATTTCAAAAATGAATTTTGTGTTGCTTTGCTTACCTACATTCGCCATTTTGAAAAATTGCAAAATCTTAACTTCTTCATTCATTAAAAAAGAATTTACTTTCAACTAACAAAAGAAATTAAAGTACAGATTCTTAGAAGATTTCAATGAAGTGGTAACAATGTGTGAAAAATCTTCGCAAGAGATTTCATGCACGTGCGTGTTTTAAATATATCGGTCCTGATACCTTTTCATAACAGCAGCATAAAACACAATTTTTATCCACTAGAATAGCTTAAAACAGTTTTACGATTACTTTAGTTGCATAGAAGGGAAATATAAAAGAAAACAAATCAAAAATATGTACACATTGGTTTACATTTCAAGTAATCCGGAGGAAATAAAGTAATTTTTCCCTTCTAGAGAATATTTGGAAGAATCCAGTAGAACGGGAGATATCATAGAGTAATGTATTTCTTGAGAAAGCGCTAAAGTTTTCTATGGTTTGGTGCAATTTATTTAGCATGAGTTACTCAGAAAGAAAAATATAAAAATAATTCATGAAAAACATTTTATTAAATTTTTTGTATTTTCACTTTGAAATAATTTAATAAGCAGAGAAATGAACTTGAATAATAAATGTACTTATTTATAATTGAAAACTAAATCTTCAAAATTTCTTAGAAAATATGTGCAAAATAAAGAAGTCAGGAGGAAATTTTTTTCAACCAAATGATCTGATACTTTTGTGTGATAAAATGTTGAAATGAAAATCATAAAAACTTGATTATTGTTTTAAAAATAACTGTATTTATTTTCTTTGTTATAAAACACTTTAAAATCCAAGAACCTACCACAAAATTGTAAATGACATAAAGCTATATCTCCTATAATTTTGTTCACCATCTTCAAGCATTATTTACAAAAAAATCGAATTTTTTGTCTGAATTAGTTTTATTAAATTTTGATAATTGTTGTGGATGCTTTCAGCTTTACTTTTGAATTTTAAATTTCCATTTTCAGTTAATTAAAATTTATGTTCGTTTTTTAACTTTCTCTTCTTGAACTGCATGAATTATTTCGAATATATTACAATACGTAATTTTTTGAAGCAAAGTAAATTTAAACCTTTCTACAATTTTTAAAAATTTTTTCTATTTAATTTAATTACGCTGCCTTTAAATCTAAATTTATCTTCAGATTTTTAGTCTACAGTTTATTTCAGAATTACTTCTTTCATAGTTCAAATAACGTTTAAATTGTTTTAAAATTTTTTGCTTTAGGAAATAAGAATTTATGGCAATTCTCCCTACCGTATCCTTCAGGTGTAGTAGTTAACACATCCAGTTAGCAACTAAATCAGTGTTCAAACCAGCGAGAGCACTGTTCAAGTTTCCCATTGTTCGCTCAAAAAGTCTAGTATATCTAGAATTTTGCAGTTCCGATCTATGAAACCAAGATTAGAAGCTATAGCTACAACTCTACCAGTTGAAATTAACTGAAAAATTAAATTATTATCGAGATTTTTTTAAATGTATCTAAAAATGACTTACAATAAAAACTTGTTCAAACATATTTACCCATCTCAATTCATTTTGGCTCACAATGGAGTTTAAAGCAAATAAAGAAGAATATTTTTAGATACTGGCATTAGAATAAGACTTAATTAGCAATTATAAATTTATTCGTTATGTGATTACATGAAATTGTTACAATCCACTTAACTCGAATGATATCTGCATAAACATGTTGGAATATGACGTACTGACGTATTCTATCTATAAAGATGAAGAAAAAAAATATAATTTCTTTCTTTATGTTTTACATTCATCTCTTTATATTTATATTACTGTGTTATTTATGAATATCCTATTCCCTCTGTAATCATTTGCTCAAATTAATATGGGCAAAATTCAAGCATTTCACATTATTAATATATGCAGTATTATTTTTAAAATTAAATCTGAGAACAATTAAGCAAAGAACTAGGAGACAACAAGAAGTTAATTACTTTTTTTAAGATCGATTACACCCACCCACTGTGTCTTTTAAATTTTGTTTTTTAGCTCATCTGTTTAAAAAAGCTGATGTACACACCATATGACTTCCTTGTACAGAATATTAAATTATACGCATTTTTTTCTGCATTTCATTTAAACTTATTGAATTCTACTTCGTGGATAACGCGTAAACTACATTAGAATAAATGCACCCTTTAAAATTCACTATATTTATTTACCATAGCGATACTCTGATTCTAGGTTCGCTTAACAGCGTGAAATTTCATACATTTTATTACTCAGAATTCACAAAAATTATATCACCTCAAAAATTATCTAATCGCTGCCACATGTTCTGTTCAAATACTGTAACAAAACTAAAACGATGTATAAAAATATTAAACAAATAAAAAGGAAACAGTTTTTCACAGACGATTCAGCACCGTTTACCTAATGCGTATGCGCTTCTCGTAAACATTCTTTTCTGTCCCAATCAGACAAGGCAGAAATACATAAAAACTTAAAATATCTTCATTAAAAATTAAAGGATTTAAAAAATATAAAACAACAAATACAGTTAAACAATAAAAAAAAATTTAGAATTAAAATTAGAGTTTCTGCTCAAAAACAAGCAATTCGGCCAGCAGGCAAAAAAGCAGATTCTTCGGTGCACAAAATTAAAATTTCCTTTTGGTCCACTCGGCAAAAAGGCACTGAAGGCGTAGAAACTGATTTAATTTGTTGTGGACGCTATGCTGAGTCAATATATGGGATAATTTAGTAACTTAAATGATAATTTCAGAATGGATTAAGCATGATTTAATTCGCAACAATAAAAGAAGACGTTACATTGTTATCGAGAAGCGTAGTTTCTCTAGATTGGCAATAAATCCACTATTCTGTTAAGTTTTAAATGTAAACAAATATGGCTGCTATCACAAAAAATTTAGGCTTAGCCGCATTTAAACAACTTTTAAACTGTTGATAATTCTACAACTATAACATGTAAGTTAACTAAAGGCATAAACACCTTAGCCGGAAGATAAGAACAACACAATTCAATCATTTTTAAAGCAACAAATGCGCAATTTACCGACGTATAAGAATAAAAAATCTGATCTCACGGAGCCGAGTAGCAAAGTGGATAGATATACTTGTGGTGCGGCCGATTGCAACCAAAGAGGCGGGGGTGAATATTCACATTTTATAGCAGTCGCACATATAAATTTTCAACGTTCTGAGGCTATTCCTTTTTAATTTATGCGAGATATATACATACATACGTACGTACGTAAACTGCGAAAAAATGTCTTCTGAATCAATTTTAAATTAGTTTATAATTCATTTGGGGGAAAAGAATCCTTTATTCTGTCCTTATGTACAGATATCAGGCAAAAACATTGTTGAATTGCTTTCGATAGCGATCAAAATGGATGTTTTCATTGAAATATGATACCCAGAATTTTTCGTGATTACAAGACTTCCTTTACTTCGTAGAAGGAAGTAAAAATGACATATTTCCGGCTTAGAGTGCAGAATATTTTTGCACCCTGGGACGAATGAGTCCGAACTTTTCACTCAAAATGCACAAAGATTTTATTCAGAATGAATGATAATTTAAGGTTGAATTTTTCCAATACTTAAATTTGGCGTTCTTTTTTTTCCAAAATTATTTTATTTGTCTACTTTTTCCAGTTTCGACCTGAATATTTGAATATTCTTTCGTTGGTTCAGTCTTTGAAATAAAAATATCAAAACTTTATTTTGATTTGATTAAAAAAATTTTAAGCTGCCAACAGCCTTTGCTATGCATTTCATTGTACCGGCAAAGCAGAAAACTTCTTTATAGGAGTACTTACTTCTTTAGGGAAAAATTTGTCGTAAACTTTGCTCGCATACGATCAAATGAGAAGAATGCACGTCTGCAAAAATTAAACCTCTTCTTTATTAATCAGGTGCACAAGGGTGCATGTTGCTTTAATTTAGTGTAAAATAATATCAGACGACATTTTGTTTCTGCCATTTAGTTTTGCTATTTTGAAGAGTTCGTTTTAAATATAAAACTTTATCTTGAACTTAATTCTTTATCTTGAACTTTTTACTTTATCTTGTACTTGTTCTTTATCTTGAACTTGATTGGAACTAAATCTTAAGCAAGCATGCCTCATCATAGCTAATTAGCTTCAAAGTTTGTCAAATTGTGATCTACCTAGGTGCTCTCCGTATACGCAGAGTTGAACTGTATCGAGTGACTGCACTGAAGGTGGTTAAAGATGTGTTACATTATAATGTCATGTTTTCATGTAATAATGTTTTCCTTGTATAATATATTTTTGTTGTTGTAGTTCATTTATCCTATCATAAACGAAGCCGTTTTAGAGTTTAATAGGCTAGTTTTGATCTACTATTAAAAAAGCTAATTACCAAAATTTTGACTTTTCGCTTACTAGTCTTCATTACCTATTGATTTCAGTAATTGATATTTTTTATTTCTGTTTATTCTGCGATTATTTGCGTTGAACTTGAATTTTCTGTATTAACCTTTTCATGTTTACCTTACGCAAATGGGACCGAAATATATCCCATATTTTATTCCAAGTACAGAAGTCTTTCGATTGAAGATGATACTATGCATGGCACGATGGGTAAAAAAAGACTTCCACGTAAGTTGTTCTTCTTTATGCTCTTACTGAAACCCTTCTCGAGAAACAGAAAATGTATCTGTTCTCAGCTCACGTTTTCATGGTGTTCGGCTACAGAAGTAAGAGCGTAGAGATGTTTTCTCGAATGCCCAGAAATGGCAAAGAATCAATTTGGCGACTACACATTTTTGAAAATTTTTGAATTTTGTAGTGAAACTTCTCGTCGGTGTTATGTTTTATTATTCCATGAGTCATAGTCAAAATGTCGAGGGAAATTAAGAACTGCTACGAGTCTATGGAAATTTGTATTTTATATGAGCAATGGAATTACAAGAGAATTTCATATATCTCGTAATCTGGTTTGCCCGTAACATGGAACATGGAATAAATGAAATAAATAAAAACACAGAGTAATCCAAGAAGTATCGCCGTGATCCAAATTATTACAGCAAACACTTTAAATCGCACATTTTTATCTGTGATATATCAAAGTAAACTTTTACGAAGTCTCGTATTCTTTGATAACATCAAATGCATAAGAACTCTTAAGACTAAAAGCCAGTTACCGCTTTGACTTCTAAATGCCACAGCGGGAGATAAATAGTGTAAAGGACTTTTTTATTTGACTCAAATAAAAATTAACAGAAGGCACCATTCATGCTTACAGAAGCCAGTAATTATGGCTTAAATCAAAGATAATGGATTAACTAAAAGTAAGAAATGTACGTTAGCCTAACGGCTTCACAATTTTCCTCTGCGCTCATATTTAAAGTTTTTAGTATACTAAATCTCCAAGACATACAGAGTATCTATAAATGATGTGTAGAAAGCGAAAGCTGGCTCTGACCTAAGATCGACGTAACAAACCTAATGGCGAGAATAAAGCAACGTTGCAGAATACTTCTCGCAAGGAAATCAAATTAGCAATGTCTCCTTTAGCAGGTAGAACACGCTTTGATTCTACCCCCTAAAACCTTCCTTTAAATACTCTTTCCTTTCTACCTCATTTGAAGACCACCGAGCTAGAAATTGACATTCTGGCGGAAAATGGAGATGAGGGAGATAGGAAAGTGGTTGAACATAAAATAACCAGTTAAAGAACTTAATCGAGATCTTAAAGCTTGATTACCCAAGTTTATTGTCAGACACTTTGTTCTGTGGGATATGTTTTTGTCATGAGACACATAACCAATGCATCATCGTGGCACATAATATGGCAGGATACAATTTAATGACGAGACACTCATCCAGTCTATTTCAAGCATATCTGATGTGATAGATATAACTGTATAGATAAAGCGAGTTTTGAGTTCCGCATGATTGGATGGCAGTAATGGCACAAGAATAATATCTTTAATATACACTTGCCCCACAAAATAAATAGCAAATATTAATATCTGCGTGTTTAGAGGCCTCCAGGTGTTGAAGACCAAAATATCTCAAACCAAACACATCAAAGGAATTTAGATGCTATTACCTAATCCCAGAAAAAGAAAAACGCCTCTCTATGATACATAAATACACAATGTTTCAGAACACATATATACGTATATAGACATAAATGGGGAATTATAAACAAGTAAAGAGATTTAAAATAATAAGCAAATCGCACTTCTAGCCTTAGAAGATCATACGATTTTGATTGCCATTTAAAGTTCAGCAGCGATTCAAGTTAAACACAAAGATGTTTCTTTGTAGTTAAAATGGATCATAATTAATATTCCCTTTTCTAGACACTTCCATCGTATTTACAAACGCAGCAAAGGAAAATGTGAATCTGAAGATAGAGCTTTTAAATTACCTCTTATTTGTAAAATATTGCGTCAATTTAAATTTTGCTCTAAAATGCTTACTTTTTATTCGACACAAATATCTATGGAAAGAATTACTTAGTCCACTGTTCACTGAAACTATTAAAATAGTCATGGTACTTTCTCAAGGGCCTGTAGCTCTAATCTTCTCAAGACTTCTTACAGTGCCTTTGCACACACATATAGTTTTTAGTATACTAAATCTCCAAGAACATACAGAGTATCTACAAATGATGTGTAGAAGCTGAGGTTTGTCGTGAAACGAAACTTCATTATATAGCAAATAGCAAAGAACTTTTATACGCAGAGATAGATATACTGTGCAATAGAATCAACATATCTTCAAATGTACACATCGTTAGTTGCACGAAGGATGTCCAAACTTTATCTAATTCCTGTCACTTACACTGACAAATGATGCGTGGGACACGTTTGATATTTTCAATAATGCTTGCTAAATAAAGTATTGCCAATATATATGGCCGTAGTCATATGTAGCTACATCCTTGATCTAGCTCCAGACAGAAAGATTAATTTTTTGATAACTGAAACCATGACTGTTTAGTGCAACCGCTAGCACAATCACCATTTCTGTTTTCTGCATCTACTAGCACTGCTACTCATCGAAGTTCGATAATAAGGCACTGTTGACACAATAAGAATGCATCTTTAGTTACGCAGTGTAATTAAATTACGCACATTCTTTGCAAACATCATGTACTTCTTTTGGGCCTACTAACGGCCTTGGTGTAAAGTCACAGAACGCTGGTAGTTCTAGAGAGCATTTCTCCCTCCTTCTTTGCATGCCTTCGTGATGCAAAGCATCCTTCTTTGCATGCTTCGTGACCTTTGTGATGGTCAGCACGCTCGGCGCGTGTTCGAGAGGTCCGAGGTTTCTAACAGTAGATCTCTAACAGACTGGTGAGGGCACTGCTCAAATCTCTTGCTTTCAAAAAGTCCTAATAATTCTACAGTAATGCCCGAAATAAAAACGCTGATGGATGATGACTCTTTACCACCAGGATTTGGTGACAGAGTCTCCTAATCCCCATGGATGATGACTCTTTACCACCAGGATTTGGCGGCTGGGTCACCTAATCCCCATGGATGATGACTCTTTACCACCAGGATTTGACGACTGGGTCTTCTAATCCCCAGTCGCTTTGTAACAGGGGGAGTGTATAAGGTATTTCTCCCGCCTTCTTAGCATGCCTTCGTGGTGTAATAGTCAGCACACTCGAAGCGTATTCGAGAGGTCCGAGGTTCGAGTCTTGGCGAGGGCATTACTCATTTTTCCCATCTCCTGCTTCCAAAAAATCTTAATGACTCTATAGTTCAAACTGGGTTCGATTCCACGCGAATGGGCTGGCTCATGAGCAATTTCGTGTTTTTCCCTTGTGTAACGTGGATAGAAGTCTTGCGAAATCCTCCATGAAGACATCCCTCTTCTCAGGTACAAAGCCCTCAAGCGCTCTGTTGTAATTAAATAAACCCAAAATTTACTTCTTTTATCATAATAACACAGTTATCGGTAGTTATAATAATTATTTGTAGCAATAAAAAAAGATTTGTTTCCTGGAAATTGATTAAGCATTACTTCTTTAATTTTACTATAAAGTATAAATAAATAAATATGCTTCTGTAAAATTGTTTTCAAAGCACCTAAGTGCCTCTTTGAATAAAGCATATCTAAAATATATATTTAATTTGAATACCACGGAGAGAAATCACCATTCAAATATTATCAGGAATAAATTACGGTTGGTTTAAATTTTCGTACCCTCTGAAAAATAATTCTGATCGAATAAAATGAAATTAAGCCCCCAACCAAACTCCTAGAGATTATTTTTACCTTACAAATGAATCACTGTTTCAAATGAAATAGAATATGATGTTATGTATCAATAACTCTTAAGATTTTAGTAAAAAAATAAAGTTTCTCCGAAACAAACACGGTAGAATATATTCTTTCTGAATACCAAATGATATGCATTTTGATAATTGTTTTAACTAAGCATTTACTTTGAAAATATCAGACATGTGAAACGTTTCAGAATCAAAGGATATGCTGCATATTTTTATCATACACTTTCTTCAGAAGCAGTACTTTTATTTATAATATAACATTTTAATGCATTTCAGCCATTTAAATAAATACATTGATTTCCAAAGCCCTTTTCCCATGAAATTTCGCTAGAAAATTTTATAAATATATTTTTCATTTAAGTGCATTTTTGCTTCAATGATAAGTTGCCTGATAAAACTTTAAATCTAAGCTAAATTTGTTTTCTTGCAAATGACAGCCCAGTAGTTTCTAACCGCCTTCTCAAATATTTTAATAAATTGAATTCTCAAAGCATGGATTCCTATTTAACGCAAACAATTTAGAAAAGTATTCGAAATCTATATCTTTCTTCTCTTTCATAATACTTTTAAACTACGCATTCAATTAGCATTAAAAATATTTCACTCAAAATTTGAATTTTTAAACTTCATCCCTGGTACCAGCTAAATTATGAAAACTACTTTAACTAAGGATCGCCAGCAAAATTTATCTTCCCATAAATTATGAAACCTTCGTTATTCCTATCGTCCTTTCTTTCGAAGATGTAGCATAATATTTCCAAACTTAATTTAAAATTCATTCTTGAAAAAGAGCTTATACTTGCTCTTTTCAAGAATGAATTTAAATTTTTACTTGCTTACATGAATTGCTGACTTATAGAACAGTAGTTGGAGGGAAAATTATTTTATCATGGTTGAAAGATATACACAGTTATTTAAACTTCACGTTGTTGAATCTCACAAAATTAATTTTTAAAAGATAGTCACATGAAATGTTTCAGATATTCATAACATTTTTATGAAACTTATAGACTGTGTCAGGACTGTGTGTTCGGTGCATATTCTTGGCAAACATCTTCGTGAAACTCCTTAAGTCCTGATCTTGAACAGGGAGCTGAATGCAACTATGTTCTGTGGTAAGGATACTGTGATCAAGTTGGAGAATAACTGCACTTGAAAGGGATTTAAAATCCTCTTTTATTAAATTACTATTATTTACAAACCACTTCCCAACTCGGGAGGGATACAAAAAGTAAAAGACCACACTTGGGTCTAAAATGAACAACAGATAAATTTAAACTAAAACTAAACAGAAATTAAATAGTCGTTGCTCACAGAGCTTATAACGCGAGGTTGGCCTCTAACTAAATGGTGCATAGCAAGAGTTACTAATACTGACGCACTTGGATTTATTTCAATAAGCAATCACGTAAAAGCACTATGGCTTAGAATTTAAATGCTAGCTGGTCAGGCGAACGTCGAATAGAGTGACCGTGATCTGAGACTAAAAGCTCTCTCACACTGAGAGGTTTTTACCTCTTGCTTAAATAGCCGTTGGTTCCACTTCAAATTAGCATAAGCTGAAAACGCGCACTTCTTCTAACGGGAAGTTGAAAATGAGAAGAGATAGAAAGATTTAAATTAAAATAAAACTTTGTTAGTTTAACTAAAACCTTATAACTGCTAATACGTAGAGCTAGACTGAGTACTGAATCGAAGTAAATACTTTAAGCTCTGTAATTTATATCACTTGTCGTACACTGTAGTATTTACTACTTACATAAATACTTTTGCGTAGTTTGAATATATAAACAAAATGGTTGCCAGAGTTTTTGATGATTAAAATAAAATTAATACGAGAGAACAAAGATGTATTTGTTACAAATATATGATAAGCTTGTAAATGATTAAAGAAATTATATTATGTTAAGATTGTTAAATAGTTCTAAAACAATCGTAGTTTTGCTGCGTGATCAGGTTGAGATCTTTTTGAAAGCAAACAAGTCCAGAGTTAAAATCCACTGCATTTACATTTACTGTATTTGTTTCATTTGTATGAGCATTGTAGTAATTTCATAACTGAACTTCAGGCCAAATACTCGGCACGCAGACATCTCATAATTTCATAACCTATTATTAACACTAATAATTTAAATAAACAATTCAAGACCTAAGGTACACTGTACAAAAAAAAATAGAACATTTCTATATCTCCCGTTCTACTGGACCGAATGACGAAATTCAAATTGCGTTTTTCATGTCTCGAAAGCGCGACTTAGGATATATATTAGATTTATATATAACATTATTCTAACATAGGTATTTTGACACAAAATCGGCCTTTTTATGAAATGACATGCCATTTTTTTTCCATATTTCGATTCTACGACTCAAATTATTCCTAAATATTAAATTTTGCAAAATTTGGTGCGAAATTTACGGAGTTATCTGTTATGCTCTGGCAATGTTATCAAAGCAGCTCTTCCCAGTGAGCAGGATTTTCATTTAAGTGGATGGACTTGAGATTTCAAGACACAGCGATTTCTTTTTAAAAGCAGTGAATAACATTTGAATTGAATCAAGCTCACTCTTTAAATAAGCAAATGAAATTTGGAATCCAGAGAAGAAAATTAAAATTCAGATTTCTGTTTTGGATTCTCAGTTAAGACTGCTTTGCAGTGCATTTATTTTTCTAATAACTAAAACCATTTAGATATAAAAAATATAAAATTATAACAAATTTAGAAATAAAAGGGAAAACATTAAAACTAGTCGAAAAGTTTTATATTCGAGGTACCTTAAAAAGTCTTCTCAAATTCGCGCAGAGATATTATAACGATCTCTAAGGATAAGATATATATGCTGTTTATAATATTAAAAATACAAACATAATATGTACAATGCTTACGCGTATCATAATGTGTACTGTGTAAATGGATAGACATTTCATACTGCAACTGCATGTACAGTGCTTAATTTATTTATACAGGATTATTCCCATCTTTAGAGAAGTGACAAATATTTGTATTGCATATACAACAACAACTTAAAAAATAAATTCTTCTAATTATATACTCATTTAGCAAATATTTGCAAAGTTTGTAAATTTGATTTTCTGTGTATACAGAATTATCTCAATACTATCAAATTGTGAATCTGTAACATTTAATACACTCTAATCAAATGCGTGCTCACTATTGTGATAATACTACTTGAGGACTTGTAAACAGCGTATTACGTACGTGCAAAATATTATGTACGCATATGGATTAATCTGGCAGAATGTGAATAATTTGTTCTATTTTATTCTATTATCTGTATTTTAGTTTAGCACTGTTGTTTTCAAAATTAAAACAGTTAGATATATTTATAATTTGTTTTTCTAATTATTAAATTAATCATTTGTACAAAGTGAAAAATCAACCGATCTTGGGTCTTTATTTCCTTTTATTATGCAAGAAGCTCCAATTTGGCTAGGACAGTCGAATAAGCAAATATTTTTTACGCGACATATGTTACTGGTCAGAGACGCAAAATGTACCATTTGTTGAGAACATACTCCAAAGATTATTCCAAACGGCTACTGCAAACTTTGCTTAACATCCTTTTCACCACCGGTGTTAATATAATTCCTGTGTAGCGATACAGAGTTTAAAATTGAAGGAAGAAAAACGTATATTAGTGATTTTCTGATCATATAATGGGTACAATTTTGGTTACGTTTTCTAACTTCCTAATAATATGATGCAGTTTGCAAAATATGTTTTGAGTATTGCACTCGAAAAAAAACAAAAACAAATGTTATTTTCTCACCCTGATGTTTGTGATATCATAATATTTAACGTTTGACCCAATACAAGGAAATAATTATTGTTTTTGAGTTTTGCCAAATGATTCTCCATAATACACACATACAAGGTATCATCTTGGAGAGTTTCTTAGATTACCTTTGTTACAGAACCTAGAAATTTATTTATTAACGATAGTGCAATATTTACATTTATAGACTGCGTTAAAAATATCTTTATTCCCTGAAGCATTCAACATATACATTTTAATCTGAAATTTCTAATATAACCGACCTCGTTCAGAAGGCCGATTTTGGCTAATAATCTCAATTTTTTTTTTAATTTCACATTTTTAAAGGACACACTTTCCTGTCAAAAACATCTTTTCTTTTGTTGATCATTAGAAGTGGAGATATACCAGTTTTCTGAGCTACGGCAAATCGGAATTTATTCTTTGCCACAGCAGAAGTGAAAGTTTAAAGTGAAAAGTAAAAATTGAAATCTGCCCACATGACTTCCTTGTACCGAATATTAAATTATACGCATTTTTCTTCCATTTCATTTAAACCTATTGGATTGAATTAAATCTACTTCGTCGATAGCGCATAAACCACAATAGAATATATGCACTCTTCAAAATTCACTATATTTGTTTACCATAGCGACACTCTGGCGCTGGATTCGCTTAACAGCGTTACATCTCATTCATTTTATAACTCAGAATTCACAAAAGTTATATCATCTCAAGAATTATCTAATCGTTACCACGTGTGCTATTCAAATGTTACGACCTAAAACGATGTATAAAAAAATTAAACAAACAAAAAAGAAACAGTTTTTCCCAGACGATTCAGTATTTCTCATTTCATTAATTCAGTTCTCACTTCGCGAAAAGGCAAAAATACATGAAAACTCAAAATATATATATTCAAAATTGCGACGTAAATCTTAAACGCTTATTTCCTGGAATAAATTCCAGAATGGATTAAGCATGATTTAATTCGCAATAATAAAAGGAGGCGTTATCTTTGCTGTTGCGAAGCTTAGTTTCTCTAGACTGACAACAAATCCACTATTCTTCTAAGTTTCAAATGTAAACACATATGGTTGCTTTCGTAACCATAATCAGGCTTAGCTGCACTTAAACAAATTTTAAATTGTTGATAAGTCTAGAAATATTGCTTTCAGATTTACTAAAGGCATTAAAACCTTGACCGGGAGATAAGAACAACATAATTCAATCATTCTTAAAACAAAAAATGAGCAATTTACCAACACATAAGAATAAAATATCTGAGCTTACTGATCCGAGTAACAGATTGGGTATATATATATATATATTCCTGAACTTTTGGTGCGGCCGATTTCAACTAAAAAGGGAAGTGCACATCTACATGTTATAGCAGTTCTATATACAAAATTTTAACGTTCTGAGGATCCTCTTTTTTGAGCTGTGCCAGATAAGTACATACATACGTACGTAGGTGAGTACGTACAGACACCATGAAGAAATCTCTTCTGAATGCATTTTAAATCAGTTTTATAATTTGCTTGGGGAAATAAAGTTCTTTATTCTGTCCAGATATTACTCAAAAACGTACTTAAATTGCTTTCGATAGCGATCAAAATGTGTATTTTCGTTGAAATATAGTAACCTGAATTTTTGGCGATTGCAATACTTCGTACAAGGAAGTAAAAAGGCAATTTTTGCCCTCTTTTATGTTAAATTGTTAACTAAATAATTTTAAGGTTTTCAATTTGTCTGGAGAATCTTGCAAAGTATTTTTATTATGAATTTTCTCATTTTCATTTAGCAGCGTGAATAATTGCGTATATATGTATATAATGTTACTCTGAGAATGCTAAACTCAATTTTTGTTACTTTTTTATGATTTATGTTCACATTTCCTTATAGAAAATTTCCTTATAGAATCACTTGAAATTTTGCACACAATGTTTGTATATTATTATGCGTGATGTAGACTAACAGTTAAAAACTTAGCCTTACTGAATTTAAATTATGTAATTTTTCCTTCAATAGTGTATGTATTTTTTAACTTTTTCTGTGTTGACTAACATATTTCGCCATACATTAGATATTTTCAGAGAACAGGAAAGATGAAAAATGAGCAATACTCTGACCGGGCTCGAACCACGGACCTCTCGAATACGTGCCAAGTGCGCTGACCACTACACCACAAAGGCATGTTAAGAAGGCGAGAGAATACCTTATAATATTGCGAGAGAATACCTTATAATATTACTAGAGAATACCTTATAATATTACTAGAGAATCAATATTTTCTAATTATTCTACTTCACTGTATGCTTATGGTTAATATGCATAAAATAAAGTCAAAAATACTTTTTTATCATCATCATTTTATTGTCGGTGATGGTTGACGTTTTTGTTAATTTCGTTGTAAAATTTTTAATTTGTTTTTTCATTAATTTCCCGAAATAATGAATTTTTATCACTTCTTCTTCTTTAAGTATGCGTACAATCTAACAAAAATTCTTATAAATATAAAAATATTTTTGAAAATCTTCCTTCGAACGAAGTCGTTTACCTTACCTAACCTACCAATATACGTAGAATTACCTGCAGAAATTTTTACGTGTATTGGTAGGTTTTTCAAGAATACATCCAAACGTTTTATAGAGTAACGAATCATTTTTAAATTGTTCCTCTATCCATTAAAAAAATTCCAATTAGGTAAATATTCATTAAATTTTAATTAGATGAATAAAACGTTTCGTACCAATATACATGGGCAAAATTTCAGGAGTTATTCCAGAATTAATTTACTACTTTATTTCCTTTATCCATGCCTATTTCTGTAGCGTCATGTTCGATTTTTCCATTACATTCAAGACTTTCGAGAACAAATTTGGGAGCAGTTACAAAATGGAAGTTGTACCAGTGATCAACGCCTCCTTCCTGGGCAAAAAGACACTCGGTATTAAATTTTTAACAGTGCCCTTGAAATATGCATTAAACGTATCTTTGCGAATTTTGAAAGTTCTTGTTTATGATTTAGAAGTACAGAATGTTTCGTTTTCAGCTACTTAAAATTGTTGTTCACCAATCGGTAAGCGGAAGGTATACGAAATTAGTCTTAAAGCACAATTGCATTTGTTCTCCTAAAATTCTTAACCTTATTTAAAAAACTGTACTTACTTTAAATATACACCTAGGCTATATATTTAAGGAAATAAAACTTTCAACCCTCGAATCTTT
>KK118391.1:287522-308981 GCA_000611955.2 Stegodyphus mimosarum
GTATTCCTTTGGCATTTTTTGTGCAATTCTGGTTTTGGTGCGCATAGAAAGGCCAGATCTCTTCATAAATCTATAGCACCACGATGGTGATCCGGTGAAATCCTGAATGCCTTTCTCCACAGCAATGCGTTTGGCCTCATAGATTATCATTTTTGTTGAGACAGAAAGTCCATTTTGCCGGTGACGTGTGATCCACTCCTTTACTTCTACCTCTAACTCTGGCCACCTTGCAGTTGGTCCACGGAAGGTGTGCTTGCTTTTATCCAACTTTTGGAGCTGATCCTCCTGTTTCCTCCACTCTCTTATCATTTTCTCAGTTGGAGGTGGCCCAAAGTGTCTCTCCGCTGCTCTGTTTCCATGCTCCTTAGCAAATTTTATTACTTCCAGCTTGAAAGCAACTTTATATGCCAGTCTCTTCTGCTTCGACATCTTGATGGGGTGGTATGAAATGTGATATATTTCATTCAGATATACCATACTACATATATCACAGCTCACAGCTATCCGCGCCTCCGCTTGCTCCCGATTGCTCCCACACTGCTATTAGCTGAGTGCAGAGGCGCGTGCCTTCACCCGCTCCCGCGCTGGCTTACGAGACTCTAAAAAGTGCACAAAGAGAATACCGTTCAAATACAGCGAGGCAGAGACCGTCCAAATACAGTGCGAGGCAGAGCGGGGCTTCCTGGTCTCAGACGGCGCCAAGGCAGAGCAGCGCCATGGTGGGCTTTTGTATTTGCCGTATAAGACGCAGGCATTTTCCTCCCCGCCCGATTTTGGGGAGAAAAAGTGCGTCTTATACGGCGAAAAATACGGTAATTTAATTGGCCTTTTATGCCTTAAGTCGTGGTATTCACATCAGAATTTTTTAATTCAACTAAAATATATAGAACTGCCATTCAGCTTTTCTTTCAGCTTTTCATAGATTGCAAACTGATTCCCATTTCAGATTTATCTCTTTTTCTGCCGTATCGACATTTTACATTCACGGTTCAGCTGTTCCTACTGGCAAATTGCATATATATGTGAAATTTTTCTCAACATATTTTCATTTTGGTGAAGAATAATGCTTTCAGTCACAGTTTAGTTTTCAAGTTCTACATAATTAACTACTAACTCGAACAAAATGCATAATTTAAATGGAATGTTCCTTTGCGGATGATTTCTCAATTTTGATTTCATCAATTTATCATTTTGTCATTTCCTCCTTCTTATAAATATTCCACTCTATAATGTAATCAGCAGACACTTTTATAACTATGTATTCAAAATTTCAGAGAATCTTTCTATATGATAGAGTTAATTTTTATTTCAATAATGCTTATTTTGGACATTTTCCTCATATTGTGAATAGTACAAATATTATGCCAAATCCTTCTGTTAGTCTTTTTACTTCCTTGTACAAAGTAAAAAGAAAGTATTGTAATCGCGAAAAATTCCGGGTATCATATTGCAAAGAAAATACACATTTTCACCTCTATCGAATGCAATTTAACGATGTTTTTGAGTGACATCTGTACATAAGGACATTCCCCCCCCCCGGGGGTTGACTCAGGAGAATTCCTGGGAAGTACTGGCTAGGATCTGTACTTAGGCAGTCTCAACTACGGGGGCATATAAGTTGTCTTCACAGGACTAGAGCCCGAGTTTATTCTCAGGTTGGTTCAGGCTCGGCAGGGGCCGTACTGGTACTGTCTTGTCGGTTCCTTTGGCTGCGTGTGGAGCTAGATCGGAGATCACCGACCAAGTCGTCGGGGATTTGGCCCTCATAGTTTTGATACGGGGACTACGTGTCCCATTGCCTTTCATAGGGCCGGGCCGGGACTGTGGGTCTGCGTCGTCGGCGAGGAGGTCTCAGGAGCTTGGATAGTTCACCTCGAAAGGCAGCCCCAGGACGAGGATCCATCTCTTGCGTTCTATACATAAGGACAGAACAAAGGACTTTTTTCCTCCAAACGAATTATAAAACTGATTTAAAATGGATTCAGAAGAGATTGTTTTCGTGGCGTCTGTACGTACGTACGTATGTATGTATGTATCTCGCTTTACTCAAAAACGAATAGCCTCAGAACGTTGACATTTTGTATATGGGACTGCTATAACATGTAGACATACACCTCAATTTTTGGTTGCAATCGGCCGCCCGAAAAGTATATAAATATATATGTATACTCTGTTACTCGGCTGAGTGAACTCAGTTTTTTACTTGCTTGTACGAAGTAAAAAGGAAGTACTGTAATCCCGAAAAATTTCGGGTCTCATATTTCAACGAAAATATTCATTTTGGCCGCTATTGAATTCAATTTAATGACGTGTTTCCATAATATCTAAACGTAAGGACAGAATAAACGACTCTTTTTTACCAAAACAATTTTTAAATTGATTTAAAATGGATTCTGAAGAGATATTTTCGCGGCGTCTGTGCGAACATATGTATGTATGTATCTATGTATCTCGCATATCTCAAAAACGACTAGCTTCAGAACGCTGAAATTTTGTATACAGAACTGTTATAACATGTAAATGTGCCCCTCGCATTATGGTCGCAGTCGGCTGTACAAAAAGTATATAAATATATGTATATATATATATATCCACTCGGTTACTCGGCTCCGTGAGCTTAGTTTCTTTATTCTTATATGTTTTAAATTGTGCATTTTTTGCTTTAAAAATGATTGAATTATGTTGTTCTTATCTTTGTTAAGATTTTATGCCTTTAGTTAACCTGCATGCAATAATTGTGGAATTATCAACAATTCAAAAGCTTTTTAAGTGCAATTAATCCTAATTTTTGGTTATGATAGCACCCATGTTTGTTTACATTTGAAGCTTAGCCGAATTAGTGGATTTGTTGCCAATCTAGAGAAACTAAACTTCGCAACAACAAGGTAACGTCTTCTTTTATTATTGCGAATTAAATTATGCTTGATTCTTTCTGGATATTAACTTAATTCTTTCTGGATACTAACTTTCTGGATATAAACTTTATTTAAGTTTTGTTTTTGCGTACAAATTGAATTTTAATTGTAAAAATTGTTTTTTTAATTGTTTTAACTGTACTTGGTGTTTTATGTTTTCCTACATCTTTCAATTTTTAATGAAAATATTTTGAATTTTTATGTATTTTTGCCTTACCGCGAAGTGAGAACTGAATCAATTAGTAGCCCATGCATATTAGGTAAGCGGCGTTGAATTGTCTGTGAAATCGTCTGTGTTTAGCGTCGAAGTGTGGCTATGGTATAAAAATATAGTGAACTTTAAAGAATTCATGTATTCTGTTGTGGTTTGTGCGCTATCGACGAAGTAGATGAATTCAATTCAATAAGTTTAAATGAAATGCAGGAAAAAATGCGCATAATTTAATATTCCGTGCAGGAAAGTCGTGTGGTGTACACATCAGATTTTATGCATGAAGTTAGACTTTGCACTTGATTGTTCTCATAAAGGCTTAATCTCTGCCCTAAAAGCATTTTTATTATATTGATATTGTTACTATTTCTAGTTCATTTTCAAATACTTTTCCAAATATCAAGGTTCTTTAATTTGTTTTTAGAAAAATCATAAATGGTTCATTAAAACGCATTTCACGTTCTACAACTGCAAATTCAGATATAAAGAGCTGAAAAACTTAATTTTACTTTTGCGCATAAGCATAAAAAAATTATCTATTCAAAGCTCGTTTTCAGTCCAACAGATCTGAAAATTAAGAAACGAAATGGTGAAAATATGAATGGCGTTTTAAACGCTGAACACTGCCCTATAAAATGAAACTAATTAATCCAGTAACAAAGTAAAATTTGCAAGAAAGCTTACTTTTATTGAGTGAAAAGTACGAATACAGAATTATTTATGATACTGTGAAATAATTTTAAATTCATAAATCATAATATGAACTATCGATATAAAATTTCGTTACACTTAAATAAAGGCAAACTCATTATTTGTTTTTACATATTTTGCAAACTCTCAATGCATTTGCTTATCTGATACGCATCCGTGACTTGTAGAAGAAATTGTTGCGATGTACTTGAAAACTGCTGACGAGGATTATCACTTTCAATCATACAGTTGTATATATCCCTACCACATTAAATTCTACCTCGACCATTTGCTAGAGTATTTTAATCAACACTTAATGCAAAAAGGTCGATGAGATTCAAAAACCGAAATGATGACGCACTTTTCCTGTGCCACCTAGTCCTTGAATTTTATTCCATGAGATATTTTCTTTTTGGAATCTCCTATAGATATTGTTTTTTACCTTCAGTGAAGATTAATATACAGAATATCCATATCGCCGATGATGTGGCGGTTGTTCGTCATGCTGCACTGGACTTGCAAAGATGTCTGCCGTATCTGCAAAGGTGGACACTTGAGCTTTTATAAAATATATAAAACAGTTTGTCTCTTTTTCATTATGCAAAAACATTTTTTGCGTGGTTTATTACTTGTGAATTTTTTAATGTTTCGCGTAATCAGGAATAAGCTAGTACTAGTGCATGGATAAAAATATAAGAAAAATATAAAACTTTACATTCTTCAATACTGGTCACTGGCAATGCTCTTGGTACCTAGAAGACGTTAACTTAAACCATATGTAGTATATATCCCCACTGATTTCATTAAAAAACTTTTGAAGTTATTCAATGAAATCAATGCTCTTGCAGTTTTTTTGTCGGAATCCTTTTCATGCATGCTAGTTTTTGCATGTCTAGGATTTAATCTACCGGTACTTTCGCTTGGAACTATATTGCTCGTTGGCATATAAATGACAAAGTTTAACCCAAACCAGCATCGAGTGTTTTTCGAATTCCAGTATACCTTTAACCTTCATTCCCAAGCTACATTTATAAGTAATGCTGATGTTTGCGTCAAGTAACATATTGGATTCTGATAACAGAATCATGCATTTAGATTCGGAATCGCAGGTGATACTAATGGCTGTAAATGCAGTGCCAGATTTAAAAATAATAAAATAAAACAAAGATTCAGCTTCCATAGTTTAGAAAGGCTTGCCTTCAGTGTAGAAAAAATAAATAAACTAAAAATAAATAAAAATAATTTTTTTACAAAATATAAAGTATTTTTAATAAATTTATAACAATATAAAAAGTTTTATGTTATTTTTAATTAATACAGATAAATATCATCGTAATAAAGTAATAAAATCGCATTCTGTATTATGTATTGTACTAGGTTACGTTATTTGAATACGACAAAGTACTTAAGGGCTATCTGCCAAAGGAGAGAACTTTCTGAAGAAAACACTTTACTGGAAACTACGGCAATTGTCAAAGTATTAAAGAGTTGGACATCTTGAAATTATGGCGAAACAGAAGAACCCTATTTAATAATATCTATAACAAGAAACAAACTGACGGGGAAAGATATTTCAAAGAATAATTTCATCTGTAAAATTGTTAGGGAAACATTCACTTGTATTTAAGTATATTGTTAATTCCTTATATTTTGGTGTAATATCTGGATCTAGTGGGATCTGCCCTTCAGGCTGAATTTCATAAACGTTTGGCATCGTTTATTCTCATGTAAACAAATTAAAACGTTTAGTCTCATATAGATAATGCGGTTCAAAAAGAAAACGAAATGTAAATTATTTATCATCTATAATATGTGATGAATTACTTGAAATCATCAGAGAAAAAACTGACGATAAACCTTCTTAAAACTGAAATGAAGAACTCAAAGTATTGTACAATAACTGCTAATTCTATTACATCTGATATAACGCATATTGATTGACTAACCATCAGATTCCAATAGATAGCCGGTATATGGGGCATTTCTATGACTTCTTACCAATATCTTCTTATAACGATGTTTTCAGGTATTTCTCCCGCCTTCTTAGCATGCTTTCATGGTATAGTGGGCAGCACGCGTATTTCGAAAGGTCCATGGTTCGAGTCCTGGCGAGGGCATTGCTCATTTTTCATCTCTCGTACTTTCAAAAGCCTAATGTCTCTTCAGTACCGCCCCAACTTAAAAAGGCGGTGGATGATGATTCTCCATCAACAAGATTTGGTGATCGGGTGCCGTAATCCCCAGTCGCCCTTTAAAAGGGGGAGTATATAAGGTTTCCTCCCGCCTTCTGAACATGTCTTCGGGGTGTAGTGGTCAACACACTCGGCGCGTATTCGAGAAGTCCCGGCAAGGGCACTGCTCATTTTTCATCTCTCCTGCTTTCAAAAATTACCTAATGTCTCTACAGTGTATCATTAGAATTCATGGTATTGGATCAAGCAAATTTGTTAATTACATAAATTAAAGAATGCAGATATCAAAGAAAACACACCTATTTCTCAAAAGATCGCTTCGTATGTGGAACTTTTAAAGATATTGAGCGTTATCCTTGCGCAGAGACCATGCCGATCTTCTCTGTACCGTTCCAAATTTAGTAAATGCAAGTACCGAAACGAGTAGAAGTAAGGGTATGCAAGGATGAATTAAATAAGATAATGACATGGCTCATTATGTGCTTTGTTTACACACATTTACTTTATTTATACATTTATGCATTTATTCTCATTATTATTTAATAATTCTTTTTCTACGTTCCACTTCTCACTTTTCTTGTAACTTCTTTAGCTATTAAAAAGCTTTGGAGTTAAATGTATTGAATAAATTTTTAAAGTTAGATACATTTCGTTGTTAAGAGACCGTGTGACATTTTGTGGTCGTGCCAAGAAGATGCATGGAAAGCAATTCGAAATAGATGTAGTCAAAATACAAAGTATCTTATTTCATTACCCTCGCAATGAATCACATATTCCTTCTTGTCAAGTCAATATGAAACATATTGAAAATATTGAAAGAAAAATACGAAACCTGGCGTTTATTCGAATGAATAGTATTTGGGACAAAATACTGACACTGATATTATTTAGCAACCCTTACAAGATACTATTAACAATTTCACGGCTTATGCGAGTTATCTACAAAATTTATCATACTATGTATGTTATTTATACCATGAAGTCAAAGGGTATTTACACATTTTTAGAATGGTTTTGGTAAAGAACTAAGAAAGGAAAATGTTTTGTAATAAATATTTCTAGCAAAGCTCATTATTTGAAATCAGAAATATAGTTTGCTGTTTTTAAACTTATTCTTCTTTTAAAATGTAACATGTAAACAAGCTGTGCATTAAATTACATGTTTTTGCTCTTTCCGAAGGGAAATTTTTGTATTACATAATTCAAAAACGTTGTAAAGTGCATGGTATTAAGCTTTCTAGGCGCAAACTAAGCAACATTATTTATCGGAAAGGGAAAAATCTGTCAGTTATTACTTCTACATAGAAAAAGCACTCAAACGAAAACCCAAAAAAGATACGTACTGTTTCTAATGTTCCTAAAGTTAAATCTTTGGGAACAAAAGAAAATCTATAAAGGCTGAAATCAATTGTAAAATTTTTTAAATGCATTTCTAGCAACAATGAATAAAGTATTCAACTAAGATTTACAACTTAAAAATGCGAAAAAACGTAATGTTCACCTGATTTTTCTGAGGCGTTTGGCTCAATGCTAAATAATTTGTAGAACCTTGTTTGAAACTATTTAGCAGGAAATAAATGGAAATACATTGCGACCCTTGATGAAGCATAGGTTTAAATGATTGCAATAAAAAAAGAAAGAAAAAAATCTGAAAGGTTTCAGATTTTAAATTGCGTCCAAACGGGCGTTTTTTAAACATTTTGTATGCTACTTTTATTTATTGAATGTCATGTTCTTCGCATTTAAACCATAAAATTCAGTTAAAGAACAATATCGCAGAATAATTTTAAACTGAGCATATCTTTAAAATTTCCTACACACAGTCTCACGCGCTGCAGATAAAAATGTTTTTTTCTGTACAACATTGCCACTGCCCACTTTGAAATCCTTGAGTTTGTTAATCAAAAATTCGTTAAAGTTTTACAAAATATGAAATCGCTAATAAAACAAATTCCAAATTTCAAATTTGGACTTCCAGATGCCTACATTCGCAGCAGGATTACGGCATTCAAAATTGATGGCTTTAGGTACCGTCGTTTTATCACAATGCGAGAAACATACATACATTTATGCACATTCTTCATTATTTAATTTCTTTAAATATAATACAGGGCTGCAATATTTTATGGCAACAGTTCGAAAAGGGATACAGACTTTTAAAGTTTCCGACGCAAATTCGCAAAACGAAAACAATAGTCCTTTACCCCCTTTGGACTAAAAATCTGTTTATTACTGAAAACGAAAAGAAAAAATTGTACAAGCCAGGTTCTGTCAATAGAAAAATATTTAGTAAGGGGTTCATGATTTTTGCACGACTCTCCTACAATTAGAAAATAAAAATAAGAAGAGAAGGGGAATAATAAAATCATCTTAACATACTAGCCAGATAAAGATTTTTGTTCGATATTAACAGAATTAACACTATTTCTTTATCCCAACAGCTTTTGAAGAGTGAAACTCCATTAAGACAAAGCAACACGTCATACCTCGAAACGTACTTCTGCGTCATTCCTTTAAATAAATGATAACTGATACAGGTATTGCTTATAAAGTATTCCTATAAAGTTCCCTGGCGTTTCACCAATAGACTATTGTGCCTATGGTCTCTTGAAAAGGGTCCTCTCTAAGCACAAATCTATCAGACTCTGGAAAGTAGTGGAAGAGGAATGGAAATCAATATTCCTGAAAATTTTACGAAAAGTCTTCCATCTTGAAAATGAGGATGCAGACATATAGCACAGAGAAAAGGCTATCAAATCGAACATTTTAAAAATACACTCTACATTTTAAACTTTAATTAATTGACCCGGAAATCGTTCAATATGTGTAATCAGCCTCTGTGTAATGAAATTGAATATAAGGCATCAGCAATGCATGCTATCGCGTTTTACGCTTATGCTTGAAAGACCTTTTAAAAGAACTTTTTTAGTAGACCAAACAAAGGAAGATTTTAATTCAACTGATCAAGCAGATTTTTAAATAAACAACAATTTATGTTATTTTTGACAATATTTGTAGCAAAATTATTAATAAATACAAAAATACTAAGAAATTAACAAGTTATTTCAAGTTTCCATTTAGACAATTTGAAGATTTAAAGAATGTATCGGGTTATACGAATTAAATTTTAAAAAGCTTACTTTAATCACATCGATAGCGAAGAAGTAGACAATAAGCTGACATAATTTATTTTAATGGGGATAAACAAAATTCTTAGAATTCGAACGATATGTACCATTTTATAAAAAATAACAATATTGCATCTTCTTTCCTCTTACCAAAATGCTGCTAAGAATATACTGATTATACTTGAAAATATTAGAATACGACAAAGATCATTTTTTGGCTTAAAAGGAGTTAAAAATTATTTCAGAAATTTAATAGCACATGAAACATCTTTCAGCAATACTTTCTATAAAAAACAAAATAAGATAATGAATGGCGGCTAAATTGGGAATAATTTAAGAAATGAATACCAGAAAAACAAAAAAAATTTCATATTGTTAAAAACTTAATGGTTTTAATTATACTATATTTTATACACTTTGTTCATTATACTCGAGTCTTTCAGTATATACTTTTATATAATTATCATAGTGTTAGCATTTATATTCTCTGTTATCAATAAAACCTTTAAATGATATTATTTATGGTTTTCATTAAAAAGGGCTTTTCTAAATGGGATCTTAATTTAAATTTTGTTCAAAGCCAAATTAGTGACTAAAACAGGCAGTGAGTAAATTACAAGTAAGAGACAAGTCTAATATGAATAGCACTCAATTTCCTCAATTTGGATAGATCATGTTTTGTATAATTTATAATTTTATTTTAGTACTAGCCGCTGCGCGGCCAGCCTTCGTCTGGCTTTTAAGTGTACCAGAAAAATGCCTAAAGAGAACACCAAACATTAAATTTGAAAACTGCACAGAATTTTACTCTGCAGAATAATTTTATCGAAAAAGAAACAAACAACAACGGAAAAAAATTCAGTTAAGAATGCATTACATATGAAAAGCATACAATGAAATAAGCAATACCCCTTAATACAAATATTAATTATCCTAATAAAGTAATTAAACAATTTACCGTTGCAAAAAGAAACAACTTTTTAATTTCTTAAACTTTTCAGTCTCTTAAAAACAGTAACATAAGAACTACGATTAAAGATTGTTGCCAATCCGAAATTTTTAAAAGAATGAAACTATTCAAAATGATGCAATTTCATCAAAAATCTATCAACAACAATAAGAAAGGAAAATTGTTGCCAAAACTACATTTTAAAATATCTGAGATGTGAGAAGTGTATTCGGAAGCTTCATTTAAAAAAATTAACAAAAATACAAAATATTATTATTTTTCCAAAATTCGTTTTTTAAAAGGAGTCGAAAGGATTAAAGTTCAACGTGTCCAAAAATCAAAGGAAAATAAACAGCGCATTTTTTAAAATAAGTTTTTAAAAAAAAATTCCGCTGAAAAGGTGTTAAGCTTACGTTCCTAAAATTCGTATTTAATCGATTTATTGAAATACGAAATTTATTTTAAGTTCGTAAAATAGCTAAGCGTCTACGCTTTGCGACGATGTAAAAATGAAATGTATAGAGTGAAATCTCGCTTTCCTGTAGCCCATTATGTCTCAAAATGACGCGATTAGGTCACAAAACATAAAATAAAAAAAATTCGAATTCGAATTTCGAAAAAATCGCTTCGAGGTGCACTGGCTCTTGTGTAGATACACCTATGTACCAAATTTCGTGGCCCAGGAACTATTACTCGCAACACGAACGAAAGACACACACACACGCACAGACTCTTTGTTTTATTATATGTAGAGATATTTTGTTTGCTGCGTATTAGAACAATGGAGATTCTATTAAAAATCGCAAGCTGAACTTGAGTGATAAATTTTAAGCTTTGTTTGAACCTTGCAGAGAAAAGTGTATATGAGTTAAAAATGTTGTTTTTTATTTCTCTTCAATACTAAGTATTTTTCTTATCTTAAAATACAAGTGTATTTATTAATTATTTATTTAAATTATTCGCATTATTTTAATTATTTCTTGTGTGACATTTGTTTCATTGTGTTAACTATTCCTTGTGTGACTTGTTTGTATTTTAAACAAAAAGTATTCTAGTGGCATATGTTGCTTTATCTGTTGTGAGTTAATGAATATGTTTTATACATCTCTCTATCTACTTATCGATTATGATAAAATTAATAACCTTCATATATGATTCTTTGCTTTTATCTATGAAACATAAAGAATATCCTTGTTTTATGGACATTACCTCCATCTGTTATGATAAGTAAATTTTTATATATTTCTTTAAACTCTATCTCTCAGTTTAATACTCTACTTACCATTATCTTTTCTATATATCTGTCTATCAGCTATTGCTTTCTTCTTCTCTTAAAACTAAAGATTTGAAATTATTGTAGATTTCTTCTGTTCGTTTAAATTTACAGCTTTAAATCTCTTTTTTAATATCCAAAAATGAACTATATATTGCAAATAATATTAAAATTCCTTACATAATCATTAATAAATAAAGATGTTCTAGAAGAAAAAAATTTAGAAAGTCTGAGATATCTATAGCAAAAATTCTTCTTATCTGGAAAGGGGGAAAAAGCAATTTAAAATTCTTCACTTTATTTTTAAATTCATGATCAGTAAAAATTCGGAACTCTCGCTTTGCCGTCAACAGGTGGTGAAGGACTTAAAAGATACGAAGCGTTCATAAAAATTCAGCCAATAGCGTTGTTGTTTAGGAGGAGCTCCTGTTTCCATGGTAACGAGAGGTTAGCATTTTTGCTTTCGCCGCGATTGTCTGCAAAACTTGAGGCAGCAGGTGCAAGTGATGGCGACATAAAATCAACGGCTGTTTCCGTTTCGAAGACCGGAAATGAGCAAGAAAAAAGAAAAATAATCTACGCATTTTGCTGTTTCGTTTAAATCCAAAATCGTTCATAGTTTTTACCCAAGAATTGAAAGTACAAGGACATCAGTTTAAAAGCATTTTCAGTTCTTCCAACAAAATGTTATTTTTATCTGTTTCCTTTAGAAATGTCACAGAAACGTTTTTCAGCGGTATATAATGTAATCCTAGCTTACTTGTGCTTTGATATTATTATTTAAGTTCTTTAATGGGAGGTTTAAATGCAATCAAACCGTACCTTTTTCTACAGAATAATTTTTAATTATTTAGTTTACAAAAGAATATTAGATAATGTTTTTTTTAGTTCAGATGTTGCTTTACAAAACACAAAGCTTCACAATATTACTCAAATTTCATGTTGTCTATTTTTAACATAAAATAATAACGTTTTAAAACTTATAGATAAGATAGAAATAGTTTTGAATTAAAATAAGCATTGTTATTTACAAAGCGAATGAATTATTTTTTATCTTTAAGTCTCACTAATTTTTTTCCATTTATTACAATGGTACTTCTATTATTAAATGAGTCTATTATTCTTTATCTAGGAATGGCATCGTACAATTCAGACAATAATTTTGAGTTCATAATAAAAGAAAAGATTTGATAGCAAGACCTTTGTGTTTTATTTTCTTTTTAGGAAATCTATTCAAGTACTTAACTGTAAAAGTTGGTATTATCTCATAAAAACGCACAAAAAAGCCATTTCAATGAAATGTTTATTTCACTTATGATTTGAAAACTAGTTTTTATTTCTTTTATTGTCATTTTCTGTATAGTGTTCTACAATGTTTTTATTTAATCATATTATTAGCTTTCTCAATTTTGAGTTGCTACAGCACGTTTTCTGTAATAAAATAGTATGGCATTAGTCCTCTGAAATTAAATTTTCAAACGAAAGTTACAGATTTAATGGACTTATTTTTGTTCTTGTACAGCATGCGTATATATAGTTGAGTCCGTAAAATAGTTTACTTCAGAATTTCTTTAGGAAATACAGGGTGTCCACAATTTATTCACAGGATAAAGATATGTTTTAAATAAAATAGAATAAGAGATAGGGAAAAAAGACTTATTGAACTTTATTTAGCATTTCGACGAACTTTATATTAATACACTTCAACATGAGCACTGTTAGTTGCTCTAAGAATATGAAGCCGGTTCTTGATTTCGCTCCAAACGTTATTAAGCATTTGTCGTGTCATATTAGCTGTTTTTGTGGTAACTCTACTATTTTTTAATTCTTCGATACTGCGAATCTATGCAGCATTAATCCTGTACTTCAGGTATCCCCAGAAAAAGTCGATTGATGTGACATCCGGTCTACAATATGTGATGCGGCCATACATTGAATCTGCCTCAGAAGCTACTATTTTAAATCTGAAATCTGGTACATCATTTTACACAACTACTGACTCAAATTTCTGAAAGTTTCCAATTGAGATATTTACATTAAGAATACTTAGAATCTGGAATTGAAGCAACGAACTTACCATTTTCGCATTTGTAATTTCAGACATTTTAAAGTAATAACCCGAAACTACTACCAAGCAATTGAAAGTATGTATACAGTACTTATTAAATTTGCTCTGAAAGAAAAAATTGCAAAAATCTATAACTAATACCATTTCAAATCAATATCAGTCTCCTGTGTGTCCACAGTTCCTCCACTCCTGGTTACCTATATCACTAATAAAGTCAAAACTACTGTAGTTACAAAAATAATGAATGTTGATTCTAATATGAATTAAGAGAGTTTCCTTATTCAAAAATACGAATTTCACTGAAAATTAGGAATTTTTCTGTTTTACCTGCGACGAGAGATTAATGGCCAAGTTTGAAGGCGCATATCGCCAAATGATTTAGCAAACCCAAAATAATAACCAAAACAAAGTGATATAAAACATAACTTTTTCCTGTTTCAAAATTACAATTATCAGCTTGCCATCAACTGTATGTGAAGCTGATGCATTCTTCCAAGTAATACTTTACCCTTTGCCCGAGTCTGTGAAAATGGGTATAAATACATATTTTTGTATTAAAATTGCATTACTTAAAATCTTACTTTTCGGGGATATGGCAATTTGATGACGTTTTTCTTGTCGCTTTGTCACAGGTAAACCCTACAAGTGCCAGAAAATTATTATAAATGTATGAAAGAGAATTTTATTAATGACTAATTGTAATAAAATTTTATTAAGAGACAAAACAAGTTCTAGTTATCGACCAAATTCTGAGGTATAAAATTTTAGAATTCTAGGAATGCCTTCGAGTTTTCGTTTTTAGGGGTGAATATTAAACGTATTTTTGACTTCGTTACCGTTAAACTTATACACACACTGGCCAATGAATTAGAAACCCAAGATCAATATTTTATTGCACCACCTTTTTCTCGGATAACTGCTCTGATTCGTTTGGGCATTGAGTCTACATGCTTCTGGAGGGCATTTACGTCCAGAGAATACGATGCACTGGCTATGCAGCTTTTTAGATTCTGTAAATTAGATGGAAGAGGAGAGTGTGTCGGACGCGTATTTCCACCAAACCCTACCCATTTTCTATCGGATTAAGTTCCGGGCTATGCTTTGGCTACGAAAGGGGTTGGAAGTCAGACTGATGTTCAGCAAACTAATTTTGAACACTTCTAGCACAATGTACAGTTGCATTATCGTCCATGAAGTATCCGTCGCCATCAGGGTAAAAATGCAAAATTGCAAGGTGCACTTGATCTGCCAGTATATCTAGCTATCTCATGGCTATTTGTTTACCCTCAGAGAACACCAGGCCACCACTTCCATGACAGCAGAACATGCCCAATATCATGATACTCTCACCAGACCCATACACAGTGCGAGAAAGGCAAGATGAATTCATGGCTTCATCGGGTTCTCGGCAAATTCGACGTCTTCCATCAGTGTAAAATAGGCCGTAGCGTGACTCCTCTGTCTACATTACCCGTTTTCAATTCTGAGATGTCCAGCTGGCTCTTTCTTGGACCACTGCAAACGAATTACTGCGTTTCAGACAGAAATGAGTGGTTTTCTCACAGGCAACTATTCTCTCTAATTCTCTGATCATGATTCAAGATAAAATCTGTTGCGAAGAGCATTGGTTGACGATCTTTGTCAGTTGAATCACAGTAGAGTCATTGTCCTGCCGTACAACTCGTCGGAGACGACGCCGATCACTCTCTTAGAAAACTGTGCTCGAACCGCAGTTACGTCTTCTAGAGAAGGACTGTGAGTTCCGATTCCAACTTTTGAAAACCTTTGACACAGCTTTTGAGAACCCAGTGAGATTTGCTGTCTTCGAAATCAAGGCCCCTGCTAAAAGGGCTCCAACAATAATCCCTTTTTCAAATGATAAAAAAATCTGTCGTTTTTCCCATTTTACTTCATTCATCGTGCTGTTACACCTTACTTATACTAGCATTCTAACCACGTATAACCCACGTCATAAAAAAATTGCATACTTCATCCCTAGCACGCATTTAAATAAAAATCTGAAAGGTTTCTAATTCATTGGCCAGTTTGTATAGTTCCGCCTTTGTCCTGAATTTCTGGTAACACGTACTTGCTACAAGCTATGTAAAGGACGAAATAAAAGGGGTTATAAGGAAACTTGTGTATGACTAATTATATCTGAATCTGATTGTGATCTTAGCGAACTGAGCTTTTCCAAGTTCCTTTTACACGTTTTGGAGCTTCAGACTATAGCTGCTGCAAGAGAGTATGAATCACTCAGAAAACTTAATTTGCGTCCAATAAGTTTGTCGAAACTAATTTAGAGAGTAAAGGAGGGATGTCCCTCTCTGATACTAGTTTTCTGTTGTGTTTGTAAATAACTGATCGATTTTATGCATTGCGCTAATTGCAAATTGGTAATTGATTGCCTATTAATTTTTTTTAACTAAAGTGCAGTCAAAATAAACTAATTGTGGTGTAACTATGTTTTATTTCCCTCTGCAACAACTCTTTAAAATACAAAAAGTGCTATACGAAACAAAAGAGAAACACGCCAAAGTGAAGATACAATTAGAAAAGCAACAACCTTGTGTTTGGCATAGATTTAGTCAAGATGTCAATTAGTTTTAAAGGCAAACAGTTACAGGGCCATCTCCATCAGGAGAAAGAAATGACAATTATCAATAAGCATTTAGAGGTTTTTGCTCCAGATGAAGAAGGCCCTGTATCTGTTTGCCTTCGATATCGATTGGCATCTTGACTAAATCAACAAGGTTGTTGCTTCACTAGTTTTAAGAATGCTAAAGAATGGACCTCGCGAATACGCGCCGAGTATGCTAACCATTACACTACGAAGGCATGCTAAGAAGGCGAGAGAAATATCTTATAGATGAAATTCAGAAATCGGTCGTACGAAACGATAAGTGCCTAATGTTTGTGGAAAATATGTTGAAATATAGATTAAAGCCCAATCTTTCATGTTAAAATATTTTTTAAATACTGTTGTGGATTTTTAGAATATCAAAACGGTATTTACTTAAACATGCCTCGTCAAATTTGCGTTCATCGTGAAACCTCATAACCCGTAAATTATGTTCGCGGATGGCTGCATTATTGTTTCTCAGGATGATGTATTTGCAAGCACATCAATCAAGAAATGGTCTGCTTGCTGTTGAGATTCGATGGCTTGTAATTTTTTCAACAGCGAGTGAATAGCCAAGAAGAAGAGGTTTCGAAGATAACCATGCAATTGGGATGAACTGAAAGCAGCAATTTCTAGCGCGCTGAATTATGTTCCGTAAACGTTTTTCATCAGCAACAGAAATCGGACCAAATCATGCAAGAAAAATTACAGGGAAGGTTAGAGCATTAAAATTAAATCTAACAAAATGTTTAGCAAAGAGCACAAAATAACACGAGTGTCAGCAAATAACAAATAAAATTACATTACTTTAAAAAGGAAATGGCTTTAAGTATCCTTTAAGCTGAAATAAAAAATTAATTTCACATATCAAAAATGAATATTTTTATAAGTGAATTTAATTTTACAGATTTAGCTCTGACATTTATGCATTTTAAATCGGACTTAATGTTGTCCGTATGACTTAATATTACATTTGATGTCGCTTAAGTAGCTTTCTATCTTATTCCCATCTTTTCTAGTGTAGGTGTCAAGTTTCTTTCGGTTTTTCCCATTTTCATATGCCTTTAAGGGCTAAAGAATAAAAAATGTCAAAGACAAATAAATCTAAGCGTAAAACTTCCCTCTGGGAAATAAAAAAATCTTTTTTTGGCCTTTACTGCCATTCAAATCTTGCAGCAAGAGAAGAAAGATTTAACATTTTCCATCTTATTTGTCAGAACAGATTTTTTTCTTTCTTTCCACAGTTCAAAACTCAAATATTTTTATTTCCTTTTAGAGCCGTGGCAATTTTTTTATAGCTTGAAAAGCGATACTCTAATAGTGCAAATATTTTTTTATTTTCAAAATATTTGTGGAAGGATATTAATTTTTAACAAGAATGAAATTTCACTTTTGTTGCATACTCGATAATGTTACTCTTTACTCTTTCTTCTCCTTTCGCTTCGATCTATTTATTTTAACAAACCTCCAGGAAAACTTTAAGCATTACAGTTTTCTTAATTTCTATTAAAAAACTAATTATCTCAAGCGAGTAGTGAATTAGTGAATACCATTACACATTTTCTTTCGGAATAGGAGTCACGAAAAATGTGCAATATTTTCATCGGTATTCAAACTCCGGATCTCCCGAATGCTTGCCGGACGTGCTTCCAATTATATCACAAATGCATACGGTAATAGGAGGACCTTAGATTCTTCCCCAATAAAAGGACGACTGGGGAAGGGACGTAATCGCCATATCCCATTGGTGATGAATTATCTTTAACCATCTTTTAGTTCGAGGACCACTGTAGAATCATTCTCTTTGTCGAAGCAGAAAAAAATTATCAGTACTTTCTCCTGGATTCGAACTTCAGATCTCCCGATTGCTAGCCGGACATACTTCCAATTACACCACGAAAGCATGCTGAAAGGAGGAAAAAATACTTTACAGAATAATTGTATGGAAAGAGACATTATTACTTAGCGGAAGTGGATAATACATGAGGTTAAAATAGCACTTTTATTCGTTATACTAATAATGCAGTGTTTTAAGCGAGGTCCAACTTTGGAGACTGCTAAAACTTGGATGGGAAAATATAGGGGAACTCATGATTTTTCATGAAATCTTTACTTTTTCTTTACTTATAAATGTATTCAATAAATTACATTAGCTGTATTTATGACATAATAAAAGTAGTAGATATTTTCATATCATATTACAGCTTTTCTTTAACAGGAGGAATCACTCGTCATACTTGCTACTATACGTATTAGACAAGCACATAGTTGTTGGTACATAATCGTAATTAAGGATGTCAAAGGTGTTCAAATATTAATTCACCAGTATTAGACAAAATCTTGCTGAGTTTGGAGAAACACACAGAAAAGCAATAAATCTTTGCAAATTTGGATTTTGAATACGCTGTATAACATAAAAAGCGATGCACAAAAGAAGAGTTATCCCAATGGAAAAAAACTGCATATGCCCATACCTTACTATAGAAAGTACAAATGATTAACTTTCAATAGCAAAATGCGTGATTATCTGGAACTCCAGGGCAAATGGACATTCCACTGCTAAGGTATATCTTCCACGCGAATGGGGTTCCGTCGACCCATGTGGAGTGTACCAATACCTCAGAGATGGGTTCGCCAGTAGCATGAGATGTCATGAGATAGCATGTCTGTTTGAGAAAGCAGGTTGGTCAAATCACAGGATCGCTAAACATTTGCGGTGGAACGATGCTGTCATTCGGTGATGTTGACAGGAATGGTTGAACCATGGCACTATAGAGCGTCGAGAACTAACGGTCGACTGAGAGCGACGACAGAACGAGAGGCCAGAAACCCAGATGTGTCCTTATCAATGCTCCGACATGTAACCAGTCCATGATCAGTTACTGCAGTGACCATTACTAGGTGACTCAACGAATGGGAGCTAAGATCACGGAGGCTATTGCGCAGAGTACTGCTTAGTGCTGCTCACCGCCAGGCTCGTTTGCAGTATTGCCGGGAGTATTCGAGCTGGGATCTCAAGGACATGAGTAGAATTGTTTTCAGCGATGGGTCCCGCTTGTAACTGAACCATGGTTTTAGATGGGCAAAATCTCTCTGTTATGGATCAATTCGATCATTGAAATGAATTGGTTCTTTTTTATAACTCACCGCTCACTAACAATAACGTTAATGAAAAAATTCGGAATGACCGGTGAATAAAGAACGGATAGAAAGGATAGAGCGAAGAGTAAAGACTCCAAGAGTAGTGGGGTCTGGACTGTTAGCGAGGTTGGAGTGAAGACCAAAAAGAACTGAAGGAGAAGAAATCAGTAAAATTGACTCAGTCGAGTGCTAATTCCCTAAACACTATTCAAGTTGTAGTTTTACTTAAAACCTCCTTTCTACATAGAACGAAGAAATAAAATTCTAGAATAAAAATTTAAGAAAAAAATTGGGAAATCATAAAATTAAGCCTAATTTTGACATGGGAGAATAATCATTCTTTTTTTCCTAAAATACAAATCGAACTTTACATGGCATACTTCCAACAAGAGTTCGTCCTTTTTTCGCCAATCAGTCATAAGTTCACAAGATCTACAACTCCATTTTCTTTTTAGTGAGTAAATTTACTCACTAAAGTCAATAGGTTCTTTTGAATAAGTTCCGGAGCGTATCGTCCAAATCTAGCCATGATCATCAACGAAGAAGTATCTGGAGACGTTCAGGACAACGGTGGAATAATCACCTGACTGTCTCCCTTCACACAGCCATACAACCACACGCAATGCTATGAGGAACAGTTTCATTTGATATCCGGACTCTTCTGGTTGTCATCTGTGACACCCGTACAACACGGCGGTACGTCGATAATGTTTTAAGGCCCGTGGTCTTACTCTTCCTTTCACGGAGCCCTGGGGTTGTTTCAACAGGACAATGTCTAGACGCACACTACATACCTTCCTACTTGCTTCTGTGTTTCTCCAACATTTCCATAGCGGCGTGATCGCCAAATATGTTTCCAGTACAGAAAGTGTGGGCTGTGATAAGCAGTTATCTCCGACCGCCCCTGGAACACGCGGATATTTCTTGCCATTTGGAACGTGTATGGCAAGCAATCCCAAAGGAGGATATCCGCCAACTCTATGAGTTAATGCCCAGACGGATAACAGCTTGCATCAGGGCCAGACATGGTCCAATGCATTATTGAATTTTTTTCTCTTGTAGTTATTTGACTTCAATAAAACTTTCAATCCGCATCTTCATGTACACTGCGAAAAAAAAAAGAAAAGAAAGAGAAAAAAAGGACAGTTCTATTTCTCCCGTTCTACTGGGCCGATTGACAAAATTCAAATTGCGTTTTTTATATCTCGAAAGCGCGACTTAGGACATATATTAGATTTATATATATCATTGTTCTAACATAGGTATTTTGGCACAAAATCGGACTTTTTCTGAAATGGCATGCTGTTTTTTTTCCATATTTCGATTCTACGGCTCAAATTATACCTAAATATTAAATTTTGTAAAATTTGATGCAAATTTACGGAGAAATTCAAAAATTTATCTTGGCGTATTTTTTCAGTTTGCACCAAACATAATTTACTTGGCGAACTTCTTAATTTATAGCAACCTAATTTTCCTTTCCTTTATTTGCATTGCATACGAGCGAAGAAAGTCATCGTTCCTACTTTAAAATAATTTTAACAAACTGCGTAAACCACATTTGATGGTAACGCTCAAACAAAAAGACGACAAATTTCAAAATCCGCCAATATGTAATTTCATGTATATCCTAGAACATTTTGAATACAAAACTAATATTTTGCAGGTGTACCTAGAAATACATCTGCTTTAAGAGAATGTTAAAAATTTTATAGGTTATCATACAAAACGTTTGAAAAGTTTATAAAAATATTTAAAAATACAAATTTTAAAAATAAATCGTAAAAAACCTGCGAACTATATTTGGATTAATCCTAAATTTCGAATTCTGGAAGAAGGAATCAAGTAAGTTTAAGAAAGAAAGAGATATTAATAAATATAAATCAAATTCAACTAACATTGAGGAGCTATAATTTTGAGAGGTAATTCCTTAAAAACTACTCTCGCGATTTTATAAAACTTGACAGTTAGGCATAATTTGAGTCGTTGAATCGAAACAATGAAAAACATTGGCCTGTCATTTCAAAAAAAGTCCTATTTTGTGACAAAATACCTATATAATAATAATAATAATATGGCCAGAATAATGCTATATATAAATCTCATATACATCTTAAGTCGCGCTTTCGTGACAGGAGAAACACAAGCCGAATTTCGTCAATCGGGCCAGTAGAAACAGAGATATAGAACTGCCCCTTTTTTTATTTATTTAATTTATCTTATCCCTTCAGAGGACTATCTCCTAGTAATGCGGGTCTCGCTAACCCGG
>KK118391.1:309442-338776 GCA_000611955.2 Stegodyphus mimosarum
GGTGAGCTCCCTGGTGTGGGGAGTAATAGGACCTGACTTTTCTTTCTGTTAAATATTGTGTCTTCAAATCCAGCAATTTTTGTTTCTGAAACAAACAGAAACTAATCCATTCCATCCTATTATTGAACATGTTGATATGTCTGTTGCTAAAAGAATACACAACATTGCAAATGTTGGTGAAACTAAAAACTGTCCCCGTTTCCTTGTCATATTTTATTCTTCTGATAAATTGTAAATGATAACTCCTTTCATGATAAATAAATGCATAAAATCGTCTATTGGTGAGGCAAGAAATATTAAGCATTTCCATTCTGGAGATTTACTTATTGACACTTATTCGGTCAGCCAAATTGCTTCCCTTCTTCAAATAAACAAACGTAAGCAAATCACTGACATAGTAATAATACATAAACATTAAATTTTTGTCGAGGTGGGATCTCGGAAATCGACCTTCTGTTTATTTCAGAATTCATTTCCGAAATTGCTGATCAAAATGTCTATGGTGGTAAGCGAATCATGATGCCTAAGAGAAGACAGTTGACCAAAAGAAAACAGTAATTCTGACCTTCAGCTCGATTGATCTGCCTAAGAATCGTAAGGGCGATTGTCTTAATAGTCCTATAAGACCGCGTATTCCGAATCCTATGCAATGATTCCAATGTTAGCATTTTGACCATTCTAAGGTGTCCTGTCGTGAGTACCTGACATGCTCTCTGTGTTCGATGATTAGTCATGATGATGATAATTGCACCGCAGTGCCATTGAGTGTAAATTGCAAGATTGAACAACCAGAAATATCTCGTTCGTGCCCAAAATGGAAATCGGAAAGGGAAGTTCAGGCAACTAAAGTGACTTTGAATGTATCGCTTTCTAAAGCCATAAGGATAGATGAAAGCTCACAATTAGTCCAAACATATCTTTTGCCGGTACTCTAAAATCCCCCAGATATATATCCACCCAATTATCCTTCAATATATCTACCATTTCTTCGTCGAAAATCTAAAAACCTCCAAGTAATACCACAAATAAAAAAGAGCAAACTCATATAACACAGGAAAAAAAATAGTAATTAAAAAAAGCCTGGAAAATATGCCTAAAAACCGTTGACAAAAATCGAAATTTGAGTGATAGCTCAATGAAGAATTAGATTTTTGAATTTCTCGATTAAGATTATGAGTTTCAATATTTTAATATCTTCTCCTACGAAAAATCAAGAAGCAGCATCGAAATCAAGCATAATGACCATCCTCATCTCATGAACCTGTCGCAGTTCCACCAAATGTATACTTTCCTAATTTCGAGTATCTTGATGTAGAAACATTAACGCGATCATATACGTATAAACAAATTTGTCTGAAGAGCAGGGAAAACTATAAATTGCATTGCCATATACACGGATGAGTCAAAAGCAACCAATCACGTTGGATCAGCATTCGGGATTGGAAGCTATATGAAGGGTAGATGTTTGCATGAGGCTTTCTCTGTACTTGTTTCATAATTAACTATTCTGTAAAGTCCTTCATTTCTTTCTAAGCAGTGTAAGAATGCTTCTTTTTTTATACTGACCCGCTAAAAGATCGCTAAAAGATCGAGAATCTTTTCCAAATCCTCAGAATCCTTAATTTTGAAGTTTTCCTTACAAATTTTAACATGATAAGCTATAGATACAAAATCCATTACTGCTAGGTTCCTGGATATTGTGAGATCACAATTTTCTCATTGACGGAGTTAATCGTTAGCCATTTAATCTAAGTTGAATCGTCATCGAATAGCTGCCCACGGGAATAAATTCTCGCAGAACTGGTTTTTCTTTCTCTTTTTGCAGGCGACGCTGGACGGGTGAGTGGGGTTTTCTGGACCTCGCTCTCCCCGCAGTGGAGCTCGAGAAGATACGAGACTGTGGAGGTTTAATGAAAAAGCAAGAGGTGCGGAAAACGAGAACGGAAGGAAATCTTCATGTTCTTAAAAGTTTTCGGAGTGGTAATTTTCTACACCATTTGTGTATTACATCGTGGTTTTATGGTTTATATTTTTGCAATTTTTATTCTCGTCATGATTGAAGCACGTGATGTGTACTTTGTGAAACGTATTACGTAGCTAAAAAAGGCCTAATGTTCGATTTTAAAATATGAAGTAAATTGCAGTCCACAAATCTCTTTTGCGGAAAATAAGTGAGACGACGTCAGCAACGTGACTGCACCAGTGCAAATGTGAATATATTAGTATTTGCAAAGAGTTACAGCCTACGATGTGGACAGATTATGTCCGAAAGTAATTGGTTGCACGTGCTGCATGTGTAGACTGTGTTTGTGACGATTATGTTCTTATATTTCATATTTAATCGAAAGTAAGATGATATTCATTTAGAATGATTAATAAAATTAAGTGATATCATTACGAGTGTATTTATTGAACAGCACTTCACCAAAGTAGTGGGTAAGTGGACTATTTTATGTTTTCTAGGGTTATTAACGCAATGTATTAAATTTCAGTGTACGCCAGCAATTGTTCGGCACATGTGATTCTCTTTATGACACTCAGAAACTTAATTACACCCCGCTATAGATATATAGGAAGAACAGGGAATGAGCTGGCGGACATCACAGCAAAGTCTGCTGAAGAATAGTCCTAATTTCTTGTCCACTATACAATGTCAGAATGGTTGTAGAGACATTAGGTTATTTCGAAGCAGGAGACATAGAAAATGAGTAACGCTTTCGCCGGGAGTCGAACCACGGACCTCTCGGCGTGTTGACCACTACACCACGAAGGCATGCGAATAAGGCGGAAGAAATACCTTATATGGTAATGAGACAGAGGATATGGAATAAGTGGTAGCTATTACGGATTAGCAGCTACTCAAAAAGTTAAGAAGCGTTAAACTTCCTGTGGAATACTGGAAGTCCGCTAGAAGCCAGGAGGAGAAATTAGTATTAACTCATCTTAAAACTAATCATTCTCGAATCGTATACAACTATCTTTTAAAAGCCGAGAGCCAACATGTATTTTCATTATTGTAATTCTGGTCTGATTACTATAATGTGCGTCATTATTTAATTGAATGTCCATACAGTGGTGTGCAAAAATTAAGGACGAAGTCGAAAAATTAGCATATCAGCTGAACGAAGAGGCAGAGCGGACAGAAAGACCCATCAGGAGATTAAGTAAGGTGATGTACGGTAGCACATGCGCAGATATGCAGGTAGACGTAATGGGGGAATTTCTGAGTAGTATAAAGCATGTTGTCGGTGTAAGATCAGTATTTCTGGCAAAGAGATTGCACGCCGTATAGCAGTTAAAATCACACCGAGTTGCTGCCTCAGCGAGAAATGGCGAATAATCAATCTGCTAGACGACATCTGGATGCTTTTACCCGAGGTCGAATTATTGGGAAGTTGGAGGAAGGCCGCAGTGTGACAAGTGGGGCTGCAGTGTTCGGAATTGCTCACAAGATCGTTTCACGATTTTGGAGACAATTTTAAACTACAGAAACAGCTATCCGGGGGTTTAGTAGTAGTCGTCCACGAGGAACCACACCCGCAGATGATCGGTATATTGCCTTACAGGCCAGAAGAAACAGGCGGCAGACAGCGGGAGAAATCGCTAGACACACGACACAGGCGACTGGACGACCGATATCGCGTTTTACCGTGGCCAGAAGACTGCACGGTGGTGGTCTGTTTGCACGACGCCCTGTACGGTGTGTACCTCTAACGCCTGCCCATCGGAGAAGGCGTTCTCTGTGGTGCCTTGAACACCGGAATTGGAGAGACAATGAATGGGGACGAGTACTCCTTACAGATGAGAGCAGATTTAGTCTGAGTTGCGATTCTAGACACATACACATCTGGACAGAGCAACGAACACGCAATAACCCCTTCAACATCATCAAAAGTAACTGTTTTGGAGGTCGTGGAGTTCTCGTTCGAGCAGATATAATGCTTGGTAGCCGGACGGACCTTCATATCTCCCAATGAGGTTCGTCTACTGGGACTGCTATTGTAACGAGGTTCTTCTTCCTTACATGCGTCTTTTCGCAAGGGCTATGGGTCCTCAGTTCCTCTTCATGGACGACAACGCTCCACCTCATCGCACAGTTACTGTCGAAGAGCTGTTGGAGAGTGAAGATATTAAACACATGGATTGGTCGGCAAAGTCTCTGGATCTAAATCCCGTCAAGCATCTACGAAACTTACTAGGGAGACCCGTGGCAGCACGTAACTTATCGCCAATAACAATTCCAAACTGCGATTGGTGCTACAAGAGGAACGAGCAGCAGTGTCTCAACAGCTCATTAACAACCACATATCCAGCATGCACAAATGATGTGAAACCTGCCTAGTAGTCAGGGGAGATCATATCCCCTATTAAAGACCGGATGTTTCTTGCTGGGCACCCATCACAGGGATGTTTCGGCCTTCAGTCGCATTGCGCTCCATGCTACTTTTTCAATAAAGCTTCTTTTTATCCCTCTGATTTCTCTTTTAGTAAGTGTTGCTTACATTACTCATGTCCTTACGTATTGGGGATCTTACGGTATTAAATGTGTTGATTTGGAAAGCTTTGGTACAAAGTTATATTGAAAAAACCGTCTCGTCCTTAATTTTTGCACACCAGTGTATTTCAAGTGGTTTCGATTGAAGTATCATAGAGGTTGTGACTTGCCTTTTGACTTTTCAATCGAGAAGGAACTCGGTTTATTTCTCTGCCTGAAAGAGATCGGGTTTTATTATTTAATTTGATAGCATTTAAAAATAAATCTTGGTACTTTAATGCTATGTATTTTAATGAGTTTCATGTTTTGTAATTTACTATTCTTTCACACTAGAAATCATTAACTGAGATTCATTTACTTGTTTATTTCAGTATTTCTCGTAATATCATTTCATTCGATTTTATAAGTAAGTTTTTTACTTTAAATTTGTGTATGTATGTACATAGAATTTGTGTATATATCTAACTGGTGTTTATGCATTATAATCTATCAGCTTTTGCTTTCGAATTGCGCCATGTTTACGCGTTTTCATGAAGAAAATTTGTGTATCAGCAAAGGTTCGCTTGATATAAACTTAAAACTGAATGTAAAATATTTTTTCCCTTTTTGATTTTCTGAAAATATTTGTTTTAGTTTTTCATTATTTTACTGTCTATTCTGTCTTCTAAGAGAATCTTTTTAAATGAAAAGAAAATCTTGCCTCCTCAAGGCGTTATGCTCGGGAGCAAGTTTTATTTTTTCTAGGTTTTTTATTACTTTTTATGTTCCTTTATTTCGTTGTGTTTCGAGGGAAACTTTTTAGTCTTGTAGCACAATTATGTTAGATATCAAGAACAATGGACAGCATTAAAAATATTTTTATTGTCTGTTAGAAGCTATTTTATTTTTGCTGCAGTAATCAGATCATAACAAAAATACAACACATAGTGAAGTTTTATGTACTTGGTACCAATGTAAAGTATCTCTTTTATCATTTCTTTCTCAGAGGTTCTAGTTAAATTACGATGTTATGGCGTGTGAGTTATGTTTTATGTATTATAAAGTGAAATAGGTAATACAATGTATTACCATTCTTAAAATTAATACTGTTTTTCTAAAATATCTGGCATTAGCGGTGGGAAAAAAGAAATATTGATGCTTAAGGTAGCAGATACCATTACCTCTAAAGAAAGAAAATAATTCTTTATCATTTGGGAAACTATGATTTCTTACGGTTTCCTGTAGACTAGAATTATTGAGAAAATTTTTATCGTTCTTTAGAGTCAAATCGTTCGTTTTAGCCTCCATTGTTATATTAGTTACAAAGTGAAATTCCCTTGCGCAAATGACTAATTGCACTTGCGCGTTATGACTAATTGCACGTGAGTGTTATGAATAATTGCATGTGCCTGTTATGAATAATTGCACTAATGACTAATTTCACGTGCGCACATACATGTGAAACAAGTGCTCATTTTTCATGTCTCGAAAGCTGGACTTAGGATATACAGGGTGTTTATAAAGTCCCGGATCCATTTTGATGTTTAATAACTCATAAAATAATAAAGACAGATTAAAATCAATAACATAAATGGTTAGATAGAGTCAAAAAGTTTCATGACCCTTGTCAATGAACTTCCACACGTGCCCTCTTCGTCCCACGGAGAATATCAAGTCGATATTCAATTTCACGCCAGGTACCGGCAAGCATGTCGGCATCCACAGAGGCTATTGCGGTTGTAATTCTGGCTTTTAGGTCAATGCTCGACACTCTCCTCCTGTAAACGTTGTCCTTTATAAATCTCCGAAGGAAAAAGTCCAGCGGCGTTATAGCAGGTGACCTGGATGGCCAAGGAATTGGACCTCCGGGCCCAATCCATCTTCCTGTAAAATGGCCATTTAAAGAACTACGAACGATGGTACTCCAACGAGGTAGTGCACCACCTTGTTGCAAAGCGACATGTGGCTGAAGCTCTTCTAGTTGGGGAAATACGAAGTTTTCCAACATGTCTAAGTATACGACTGATGAGACCGTCTTTTCTGTAAAAAAGAAAGGCCCAATGACTGGATCGTGCATTAGTCCACATTAACCTTTGGGAAATCCCTTTGTGTCTCACGGTATTCATGGGGATTTTCAGATCCCCATATGCGCATATTATGGTGATTAACAATGCCAGAAAGATGAAAGGATGCTTTGTCGGAGGACATTATGCGTTTCAGAAATTCAGCGTCATCTTCTATCCTCCTTAGCATATCTGTTGCAAAGGCCATCCTCCTAGGCCTATCGTCCGGTTCCAAAACTTGAACAAAACAAAAGAGAGAAAAATGCAATTAATAAGCAGACGATATTTAGAAAAGTATAGATATTTAGACTGGACAATGAAATTATCTGAAATTAACCACACGCGCAGGTGATATTTACAAAAGTAAAGATTCAAACCTGAAAAGGAAAATATATAAGTTATTCCATCAATAAACGCCATAAGTTTGTTTATATCTTTATTATTTTATGAGTTATGAAACATCAAAACGGGTCCGGGACTTTATAAACACCCTTATATTTGATTTACTTAGTGTTGTTCTGGCATAGTTATTCTGACACAAAATCTGATTCTTGCTGAAAAGATATACCGAATGTTTTTCCATATTTCAATTCTACGACTACGACTCGATTCTACAACTTCCAAATACTAAGTTTTGTCAAATTGCGGGACAAACTTGTGAAGAAATTTAAAAATTTATCTTGACGCGTTTTTTTTTAAGTTTGCGACAAGCATAATTCACTCGGCGAAATTCTTAACTTACGGTGATCGGTTTTTCTTTCCTTTTCACTGTGCACAACGGGAACAAAATGCATCGTTCATTCTTTCAAATAATTTTAGGAAAGTGCGTAAAGCACATTTGTCCTTATTATGGCTCATAACAAATATACGAATTTCAAAATGCGCCATTGTATACATTCACGTATACCTCGGAAAATTTTGACCAAAAAAACTGATTTTTGCAGGTATACCTAGAAATACATCTGCTTTAAAACGATGGTAAACATTTTATAATATGAATTTTTTCGAAATATTTATAAAAGTTACTAAAAATACAAATTTAAAAAATAAATTAGAATATATCTGTGAATTTTATTTATATTGAACCTTAATTCAGAAATGTGAATGAAGGAATCAAGTAAATTTATTTAAAAAGAGATATCAATAAATATATACCAAATTCAATTAATATTAAGGAGCTAAAATTTTGAGAGCTAATTTTTTAAAACCTACTCCTGCGATTTTTACAAAACTTGGCGGTTTGGCATTATTTGAGTCATAGAATCGAAATATGAAACAAAATGGTATATCATTTCAGAAAACTTCCGATTTTGTATCAAAGTACCTATGTTGGAACAATGTTATAAACACAGTGGCCAATGAATTAGAAACCTTTGAGATTTTCATTTGAATGCGTGCTAGATATGAAGCATGCAAATATTTTTATGAGATGGGTTATATATGGTTAGAATGTTAGTATAAGTAAGGTGTAAGAATGCTTTTTTCAATGAATGAAGTAAAATGTTGAAAACGACAGATCTTTCACCATTTGTAAAAAGGCTTATTGTTGGCCCCGTTTAGCAGAGGCGTTTATTTCGAAGACAGCAAATCTCACTAGGTTCTCAAAAGCAGCCACATCAAAGATTTTCAAAAGTTGGAATCAGAACCCACATGCCAGAAGTGTTCTCTAGAAGTCGTAACTGCGTTTCGAGTACAGTGTGATTGGCGGCGTCTCCGACGAATTGTACGGTAAAACGGGGACTCTACTGTGCTTCAACTGACACTGATCGTCAACCAATGCTCTTTGCAACAGATTTCAGCTTGAACCATGCTCAGAGAATTAAACCAAGGCTCTTCCCGATAGATTTCAGCTCGAACCATGAGCAGGGAATTGCAGAGGCCAGGAATGCACAGTCGGGTGCCTGTGAGAAATCCACTCAATTCTGCCCGACATGCAAGAATTCTTTTGCATTGGTGTCAGGAAAGGAGACACTGGACATCTCAGGATTAGAAACGGGTAATGTGAACGGATGAATCACGCTACACCTTATTTTACACTGATGGAAGACGTCGAATTTGGCGAGAACCCCATGAAGCCATGTATCCATCTTGCCTTACGCACTGTGCATGGGTCTGATGGGAATATCCTGACATAGGGCGTGTTCTGATGCCATGGAAGTAGTGACCTGGTGTTCCTCGAGGGTAAAGAAACAGCCATGAAATACCTAGCTGTACTGGCAGATCAAATGCACACTGCAATGTTGCATTTTTACCCTGATGACGATGGATACTTCGTGGAGGATAATTCTACTACACATCGTGCCAAAAGTGTTCAAAATTGGTTCGCTGAACATCAGTCTGACTTCCAACACCTTTCTTGGCCACCGCATAGTCCGAATCTGAACCCCATAGAAATAAGGTGGGATATTGTGGAAAGACGCATTCTACGGCACTCTCCTCTTCCATCTAATTTACTAGATCTAAAAAGCTGCATACCCAATGCATGGTATTCCCTGGACGTAAATACATTCCAGAAGCATGTAGACTCGATGCCCAAACGAATCAGAGTAGTTATCCGTGCAAAGGGTGGTCTAATATAATATTCATCTTTGGTTTCTTATTCATTGGCCAGTGTGTTTATATAAATCTGGTAAGTCGCGCTTTCGAGGCATGAAAAACAGTTAAATTTCGTCCTTCGACTCACTGGAATCGGAGATATAGAACTGTCTCCTTTTTATTTTGGTCAGAATGTAGATTAAATTAATTAAATCACTCCTTAACTTTAGATCTAATTTGGTCACTAGAGTGGTTTAGAGAATACTGCCGCGTCAAATTAGCATTTTGCCTCGCTGAAAAATCTTATCTTTTTAAGTTAAATAATGGATAAGAAATATTACATATCCACATGATTTATAAAATAAGAAATGACGAATATAATATTTGTAAAACTAGTCACATTACGTGGCCATATAATCAATTTTTCACATACTGCTCTTCCTTTTACCTTCAAATTTTGAACTAATAAACAATTCTAATTATCATGTTCATGTTCAGTATACGTAAATTAAAAACAAAAACACTTTTCATTGCGGATACGATTTGGTTGTTATCCGAAATTATAAAAGTGCTTCAAATAAAGTATTTCTAAAATCTTCTTTGAAATACAACACTTTCACATTAAATATCGGAAAGTTCTGCGAAATTCATGTTTGCTAGTGTAGGTGCTTAATTAATGCTTAATTAGAATACCGAAATGTAACTTGACTTACCAATACATTGCAAAGGAAAAGATTACATTATACACATTTCTTCAATTCTTCTGACTTCAATTGATGTCCCAGATTTGATGAACTGTAATAGGCTTAACACACAGCACATAAATATTTATTAATGTTCAGTTTGTTAATAACTGACTCTTTATCTGATCTTTATATTTTCGATTTACTTCAAATTTTTATCTGCAAACTCTTAATAGTTGGTGATATAAGTGAATTTAAAAAATTAGCATTAAAATTCTTAAAAAAAGCCGTAAAAACACTAGTTTGCTAGGCCGTTCGAAGTCTCATTGGATTTGTTAAAACGAAACTTTTTTTAATTTGTCTAGTTAATCGACTTGATTTAAGGCTTCAAAATACTTTACCCTTGGCAAGTTCTGTTTGAAGCTTTGATTAAAAGACATTAACAAATGTTTTAGGTACTCTTGGGTTCCATCTCTCATGTTTTCTTTGCATTTTTGGCTCAAATATTGTTTTTTAAAAACATTTGTCTTTTTGCAAGGTTTTACGGAAGGAATAAGGGATAGGTTACATCTAGGTCTTCTTACGACTTTTTCTAAGAATTTTAATCCTAATTTTTTTTAATTCATTTATAAAATTTAGCAGCACTGCCTGCTAATTTTCAACTTGTTAATTCTTTTGTTATTTTAGAAAAATGCACCTATGTCTACTTTTCTAGTTTATTGGTGACATAAGTATATACTGAGTAAAACTGATCTGAAATGACTTACGTTGATCTCCCTGAAGCACTGTCTGACTATATAATGGACAGAACCCCCACAGATTCCTCTGCCTGACAATACTTAATAATTTCTAGATGTATTCGTCCCGTGAAAATTAATGGGGAAGCCTGAGCTATCAATGAATTTATGCCGAATTCATAGCTTATGAATAATCTCACATATTAGAATTCGGAGCCTTTGAGAGCAAAATAGAGGGAATTGTCCTCCTAACTTTGATTTACCCTATCTACTTATGAATTTACATAAAACTTACAAATTAATTCAGTTAAATTTGCGAGTTACTCCCGTAAAATGCAATATAAATACAGCATTGCTGATTTATTATTTTACGCCTAAGCCACAAATAACTATTGGGCGGATATTATTGAAAATTTTAATTCAGGATTGACGAAGCACAGGATCGAAAAATTTTAAAACAGGCATTTCGGAAGCGTGATACAGTCAACTCCCGATTAACTAGGACTCGATTAACCAAGTTCAGGATTAACCGCAAGCTCTCTAAAAACTGTTAAGTTGTTTATCACGAAATGATAACAATGTGCCACCGAAAACCATCACTGTAAACCAAACTGTCTACGGAAAGTACAAAAAGGAAATGACAAGTGTGTGGGACAACAGGAATGATAGCAGGTTATGTCTATCAGATGAATCTGAAAAAAAAATTCTAATTAACATTTTTATTACAGTTGCATTTTTGCAAGCTCTCTTCTAAATTTTGTTTTAATCCCTTTATAATTCAGTTTCTTCATTTCTGATGATGTTTATTCTTTTGTACACACCATGAGCTTTAGTTGTGAATATTCGTTTATATTACATAACCACGTGAACGTATCCTTTAGATTAAACGGTTTAAAGATACAGGTAAATCATTTATTGTATTATTTGTTATTACCCCAAAAGACGTTAGCCCAGAAGGGCTATTAATTTCGTTTTTCAATTTTGCGTCGAAAACTTCAAACGTCTGAATTACTTTTCAATTGTTGCCACCAAATATTGTCACCCTGTATTATATTTAAAGAAATTAAATAATGAAGAATCTGCATAAATGTATATATGTTTCTTGCATTGTGATAAAACAACGGTACCTAATGCCATCAAATTTTGAATAGCGTACGTCTCCACTTGAATATGGGCACCTGAAAACCCAAATTTGGAATTTGTTTTATTATCTATTTCATATTTTGTAAAGCATTTATGAGTGTCTGATTAAGAAACTCAACTTTTTCAAAGCGAGCAATGGCAACACTGTAGCAACAAAAAAAAAACATTTTTATCTCCAGCGCGCGAGACTGTGTATCGAAAATCCTAAAGCTATGCTCTTTTTAAATTATTTTGCGATATTGCTGCTGCATTGAATTTTATGGTTTAAGCGCAAAGAATATCGTATTTAATAAATAAAGATAACACACAAAGAGTTAAAAAAACGCCCTTTGAGGGTAATATAAAATCTGAAAGCTTTCAGATTTTTTTAACTGCCTTAGATTTGCAGTATGTATGAATAAACAGTAGTCATCATTCCACTTAATTGGTAGTTGTCTGTAAAAGATTTCGTAGGCACAGATGTTTTCTGTGGAAGCGAAGAGGCTATAGGTTCAATTCTCTTTGAAGCAACTTACCCAGAATTAAAGAGTCTATAGAAAGGTGACCCTTCTATAACGATGCACACAAGCCTGATAAGCATTCAACTCCAAAAGTGATATCTAGTGGCACATAAGTCCCTGCAAAATTTGAGCAGATAATTTAAAGAGACATCTGTAACGCAGCAGCAGCATTTGTCTTCAGATGGTGGCTAGAGTTCTTTTTTCAGTCGAATCAAATAGGATCAAAATATGCTTCCTTTAGTTGGAAATTAAAATTTAAAAGAAATTAAGTTAAGGTTAAATAGTATTATTCAAGAAGATAGGATAGTAGAAAAATAACATTTGCGGGGAGAACTAAATAATTCATGTGACTTATTTTATTGCGGTATTATGCAACCGCATTCGAACAACATCTCACGGTATAATTTGCACATGAAAGATCCTTTTATGTTAATAGTCGTACTTTGTCTGGTTGCCATAATGCTGCATTTCAGTATTAAACAACATGCTTGTTTCGCGTACCCATTCATATCCTGAAACATAATCTGAGCGATAAAAAAAGCTTGGTCGCTTAAATTCTGTACCTATTTCCCTTGGATGTTGATTTGGTTAATCCCTTGATGAGAAGAATAGAATTTTATTCTCACGGAATCAAACTAGAAATTTGTTTGCCTTGTTCCATAAACTTAATACATGTACATTTAATCGTAAATATTCTTCATAATCCTATCAAGTAATCCCATCAAGTAAGATTTGAAGATGATTAGAACGTATGGATTACCATGTATACGTAAATGTTTTACTCTTTAATGCATGTTACCATGTATGTATGAATGTTTATGCTTTAATGCATTGCCTAGTATATTAACTTTATAAGGTATTTCTCCCGCCTTCTTCGCATGCCTTCGTGATGTAGTGGTCAGCACGATCAACACGTAACAGAGAGGTCCGTGGTTCGATTCCCGGCGAAGGCGTTGCTCATTTTTTCATTCTCCTCTTCCAAAAAAAATCCTAATGATTCCACAATTTGAAAGATGAGTATTTATTTTATCCGTTATATAAAATTACATTTAACAAGTAAACATTTCTCTTTTGACACGCTATATTTTCCTTATTTTTCAATATTTTGAGCATGTCCTTTTAAAAGAACAACTCTAATAGCAGCAAAAATATTTGATTTTAAATCTAAAAGTATATTATTACAAATTATTAACACCGGGCAAAAATTGCACAGTTCTATTTTCAGTGGAAGGTTCTCTATTATCACCAAACTTCCAAAATTCAGAAACAAATTTTTTACCGAAGAGTAGGAAATATGACGAGAAAACCGTGAACTCTCAAGACGAGCACTTGGAATGCTTTCTAAACGTAAGCCTGTGGCAAACCATAAAAACAGTTTTTAGTGAACGCCCCAGTGAGCTGAAGTTGCAGCAGTGACCCATTAAACTGATATCACAAAAGCTGAGACCTTCTTTTATTTATCTATCTACACTCACGTTTGTGAAAATTGCAACACCAAGAAGGAATCGTCATAATTGAATGCAATTTAATACACAGTTGAGTGGTAGTGGTACAAATAAATGATTAAATGTTCAAAGCAAACAAACAAGAACAAGAGATCAGAATCAGTATTTTGTGTGGCCACCACGCGCCGCAATAAGTGCTGCTACACGACGTGGCATGGAGTCAAACAAAGTTTGAATGTCTGACTGAGGAAGAGCATTCCATATCGTTTGTACGCGTACCCAAAGTTCGTCTGCAGACGCAACAGGACGAGGATCACGAGCAAGACGCCGACCAATGACATCCCACACATGTTCAATTGGCGACATATCCGGGGAACACGCAGGCCAAGGAAGAAGCTGTACCTGCTGCGCTGCAAAGAAGGATTTAACAATCCGAGCAGTATGAGGGCGGGCATTGTCCTGTTGAAATACAGCGCCTGGCAAGCTTTGAAGGAAGGGAACAGCTTCGGGCTGTAGAACTTCACGGATATACCGGTTGCTGTTCAGATTGCCCACAATTCGTAGCAATTGAGATCGTCTATGATATGCTATGGCGCCCCAGACCATAACTCCGGGTGTTCGTCCACTGTGGCGTTCGATAATGCACTCCGGAAGGTGGCGTTCACCGGCATAGCGTCTGACACGAATGCGGCCATCATGGTACCACAAATTAAAGCGGGATTCGTCAGAAAACACGACATGCTGCCAATCAGCACGCCAGTCTCTATGCTGATTGGCCCATTGTAGCCGCAGGCGGCGATGGTCGTGCGTTAGGGGGATCCTGTATAAAGGAGTCCGTGCGCGCAGTCCACACTGCAGCAGACGTCTACGAATTGATGAAGCACACAATGAAACACCTGTAGCTATTGACCACAGTGCTGCCAATTGTCTAGAGGAAGCTGTACGGTCCGTCCGCGCCATGCGGACCAGGTGTCTATCATCGCGAGCTGACGTCACATTTCGGGGTCCACTCCCGGATTTCCGAGTTGTCCGACACTCGTCCGTCCACTGCTTCCAAACGCGCATCACTGTGCTGCTGTTACGCTGCACACGAGAGGCTACTGCACGATACGACAATCCAGCTTCACGAAGGCCGATGATTCTCCCTCGTTCAAACTCTGTAAGTTGTTCAAATCTCGCTCTCTTTCGTCGACGAGGCATAAGTACAGATTGAGTTAACGTTTACCACTAGCAGATAACCACCGATAACCATACACGCCTCGCTACAGCCGTCTATTTATTCGGATCCATCAGCCGTTCAGAGGGCGCTGCTCAGCAAACGCATGCGGTACGGATTTGCAATTCTAATCATTTGCATATCATGCGCTACTTTGCATTTCCTGAAAATTTCAGCTCACTCGCGTAAGTCCTTCATGGTGTTGCAATTTTCACAAACGTGAATGTATGTAAAGAATGTCTGTGTGTTTGTTCGCGATTAACTCATTCACTACTATAGCTATCGTCACCAAAAGTTCCACAATTCTTTTCTGGGTGCTGGAAAAGGTCAATGTCCACGTTTTTCAAAAAAAAAAAGATAGTTAAAATCAACGATACTAATTAAAAACTCTGAAAATGTTAATTTTCGCTCATTCTTCCGAGTGGCAACAGTCCCGCACGCTGGAGATAAAAATCTGCTTTATTTCGAGAAGTGCTTCCACCGCACGCTTTCAAATTGTTTGAGTTCGTTAAAAAAAATTTTCTAAGTTTTACAATGAAATAAAAATCGCATTACCAAACATTAAATACATTATTCTCGACTTCAAGAATTCGTGGGAAGCCATTTCGCTTATTTCCAACTTCATACGACTTTAATCAACCGAAATATTAATTAAAAACTCTAAAAACACTAATTTTTGCACTCATTTTTCCGAGTGGCACAGTCTCGCGCTTTAGAGATAAAAATGCTTTATTTCGAAAAGTGTTGCTACTGTTCTTTTCCAAATCGTAGAGTTTGTTAACCAAAAATTTTTAAGTCTTATAAAAATCTATGTATATAAAGAAGAACGCCTGTTTGTGCCTTTGTTTGTTTGTTCGCGTTATTGATTTCTGATCAGTTATGATCAATTTTTGCCACATTTAAAAGACTAAAATTGAATATAGGTAAAATATTAGATGGAACTTGAGCTTTTACTACCATTTGATTAGAAAGAGGAAATTTATTAAAAACTAAGTGCCATTGTTCTGATATAAAGAGTTTATTTTTCTATCGAAATTTTTTATATAGGTTCCGTATCGCGTCAGCCTGAAAAATGTATGAGCATGATTTGTAATTTTTTCATCGTTATTAGAAACGGAGTACAGTGGCATCGTTCTCGCTGTTTTAGATACATTACTCTCAATCTAACTTTAGTGGCATCGGGTACTTCTGCTAGTATTAGAATAAGAAGGAGGCAATCCAAAAGAATAAAACAGATACACATAATTTAACACTAGAAGTGGGATGTTTCCTAAATTTTCTCAAATCCACATCCAAATTCTGAAAGTTCTCAAATTCAGTCCTTTATATAAGAATAGTAAGAATTAAAATACTTAATTAACACAAAAAGTTTTCAATTAAAGCAAAACTGAAATAAACTTAAGATTATGGATTTTAAATATACTATGTATTCAAACAAAAACAGAAATAGCTTCAACGTAAAAACTATGTGTTTTGATATATCTTCAAAAGAAAAAATATTTAAACAGCTATGAGACGTATACTCATCCTGTTACTAAACGGGTGTTAAGCGAATTCTCTAACTGACGCAGTACTGTTATAAAGATATATATATATTTATCTAATTAGTTATTTAAGTAGCTTTACTGTAATTCTTCTGTTCCTTTTCCGCCCAGAATGCTAATTTTAGTTCGCGCGTATTCAAATGAGGTAGAAAGAGATGGTGTTCAAAGAAAGGTTTTAGACTGACTAATCAATGCATATTCTACCTGATGAAGACCACGGTAGTAGAAACTCTTCAATAGCAGTCTGTTTTGCGTCGTTGCGATATTGTTGCCATTAGTGCTTGTCACGCCGGAATTGTTTTGTACCAACTTGCGCGTTCTTCTTTCTGTGTATCCTTTGGCTAACTTCGGAAACTTTAATTTGAATTCATTACTTTTGACTAATGCCATAAATATACAAATATACTCGCCTCGCTTTCTCTCTCTACTTATTAGTATTAGTGATAAGTCGCTTAGATTCAGCTTGAGTTTCGTTTTAGCTTATGCTTACCAAAAAGGTGAGATTCTACACAGTATATTCGTTCAAAAATACGTTCTTAGTTTAAACTCTGTTACAATGCAAAGTCACAAATCCGTAAATAAACTTTGCATCGATCTTTGATACTGCATGTAAAGGACTGAATTCACAAAAGACTAACTATGACACTGGAATTTACTAACTCGAGGATTTGGGGAATAGAGATTAGGTTTAGGGATTAGATTTAGAGATTTAGCTTTGACGGAAAAAGCAAATCTTAAAAATCGAACAATCTGTTTACTTCCTTATACTAAGGAAAGCAAGTACTGGAATCATGAAAAATTCGGGGCATCATATTTCAACGAAAATATCCATTTTGATCGATTTCGATCAAATCGGGGCTCAGTTCAAAGCGGGACTCATCACTGAAGACCATTCTACTTCAGTCTGTGACATTCCAATGCGAATAAGCCCCACACCACTGCAAACGGGCTGGACGTTGTACAGAGGTCAATGGTAGTCGGCGCTAGGGGCGCCGTGACCTCAGCCCCCTTTCTGTGAACCGTCTATGAATGGTCCTTGCGGTCACTAAAGCACGAGTTGCACGTACAATCGATGATAATGATGCACCTGGGGCTGTGAGTGCCGCTCTGACGATTGTTCAGTCTTCACGTTTTGTCGTTTCTCTAGACCTACCGCTTCCTTCTTGACGCTGTGTGCGGCCATGGTTCCCCCATTCCTGCCAACATCGTCTAATAGTGGCATCGCTCCTGCTCAAATGTCCAATTATTCTCCGATAAGACCATCCGGCTTCTTTGAGCCCAACTACACGACTTCTCTCAAATTCTGACATCTGCGCATATCGTTCGCGCGGTATAGTTACTGTCTACCAGAGTACACGAAATGAAATTCGTGAAGAATTTATGACCTGGAATCGTAATTTCTTCTCTTAAATATCCTTCCACTTGCGCAGATAGCGGCAACCGTTCATTCATTGGCAGCTAAAATGTAAAATTTTGCATTTTCCGTCGAAACCTGTATCCATATCAGTTTGTGTGTAATTTGCTTTATACGCTCTCGGAGCATCGTGGTGCGCCATTTTTTTTGTCTAAGAGTGTATATATATATATATGTACCCACTCTGTTACTCGGCTTCGTGAGCTGAGGTTTTTTTATGTTGGTCAATTGTGCATTTTTAGTTTCAGAATGATTGAATTATGTTGTTCTTATCATCCAGTTAAAGTTTTTATGCCTTTAGTTAATTTGCATGCAATAGTTGTAGAATTGTGAACAATTTAAAAGTTGTTTAAGTGCGGCGAAGCCTAACCTATTTTTATTACCATACATTTGAAACTTAGCAAAGTAGTGAATTAAGTCAGTTTCTACACCTTCAGTATCTTTTTGTCGAGTTGAACCAAAAGTAAGCTTTCAGTTTTGTGCACCGAAAAATCTGCCTGCGTGCCTGCTGGCCAAACTGTTTGCTTATGCGTCGGAACTCTAATTTTAATTGTAAAAACAGTTTTTTTAATTGTTTTAACTGTATTTGTTTTTTTTTTTATGTTTTTCTATATTCTTCAGTTTTTAATGAAGATATTTTGAGATTTTATAATATTTTTTGCCTTTCTGCGAACTGAGAACTGAATTAATTGAATAAGAAATATATCTCTAATGAATTTCGAGGAAATACGTTTAGATGAAATGCAGATAAAAATGAGTATAATTCGAAATTCCGTACAAGGAAGTCATGTGGTGTCCGCATCAGATTTTTGTAATAAATCTTGTATCACTTGCACAAAGTGAATATATTTCGTAAGGACTTAAACATGATCTTCAATACAATTTTCTGTAATGCAGAAACACTCACTTATAGCATCTCCCATATTAACTCTATCATATAAGTAACTGACTTCAGTGTTTCTCACAGATCTACTTAATGAATAAATTTTCAATATGATTTAACAAATTCTAAAAACACTGAAAACTCTTAAATGCTCTAAAGCAATATATTTTGTTAACAGAATCTCTCTTCAGTATCTATGCTGTCAAAATGCCTTAAATTGCTTTAATATCAAGTAAATTAAATATTAATACCTAATTAGATTTGTATTTTCTCAGATGAATTAACACCGCCAACAACATCAAACAGTTAAATTAATTAAGCCGAGTAACCTCTGAAACTTTCTCATATTGGAAGCAGCAAATAAATATTTGGAAACGGGTTATGTAAAGTAGCATTCGAGTAATTATTTACATTGAATATGATTTTCATTAAAGTCAATAATTATCCTGCAGGAACCGAACTAAAATCCAGATATTAAATTCATCGTAGAAGGATCCTAATTTGGAGAACAAATGTGTTTCGTTGCCATAAAAATACTAAATTAAATGTTAAAAATATCAAAGAGTTTGCTCGAAGCTTATGCTCACGTAATAACAATATTTTTTACAGTTTTACAGTTACTACGGTTTCGTTCTCGCATTTGATAAGATGAAATCATATCGTTCTACGAAACAAAACATGTTTAATAATTCAGATTGAATTAACGAATCAAATAAATTGTTTGATGACATAGCAATAATTGTAGTGTTCTCTGAAAATGTTCCTTGCAAACTTAAAACTATTACAAAAATTGAAACAATCAGAACTCTTAACGCAATTTACATTCTGTTATTGTTGTTCATAATCCTGGTGATCTGCATCTCAGTCAAATCAAGTCAAAATTTTATCATTGCCAATACGCAAGTGGTAATGCCTGTCGTTGACATAAGCCATGGGCACACTTTAAGTGCCCAGTTTTTTCCTAATTTTGACGTAGAACACGAGGGACTGATCCATGTGTTGTCTGTTCTACTTCCTTACCACTAACCTCACAAAGAGACTCTCAGCTCCATGGTAGTTTATGTGCTTCTATGCCGTAAAGTCACTACACATTTATAAACATCTCTTCTCCAAAATTCGAAACTGGGCCTAATGATAAGCCACCTCTATGAAATTATATAATTCCACAAAACAAAACATGTTACAATAAATCAGATTAAATTAACAAATGAAACAAATTACTTGATGACATAGCAGTTACTGAAATATTCCTTAAAATGTTTCGTGCAAACTTAAAACTCTTACGAAAAATTGAAAAAAAATCAAAACTCTTCACGTAGTTTACATTCCTTTGTTATTGTCAGCAATTTTTCTGATTCTGCGCCTCAGCCAGATCAAGTTTATTAACATTACCATTTCCAGTACGCTTGTAGCAATGCCGTTGAATGTCGTTGATTATCTTGAGCATCCTATAAGTTACAACACCTGTTTGCCCAGCTTCTTCCTAATTTTGACGTAGAACACCCAGAACTGATTCATGCGTTTTCTATTCCACTTCTATACCACAAACCTCACAAAGCGACTTTCAGTTCGATGGTATTTTATGTGCTTATATGCCGCAAAGACACTACACATTTACAAAGACCTCTTCTCCAAAATTCGAAACTGGGCCTAACGATACTGCACACTAATCACTTTCAGTCAAGGCGACATTTGCATTTTACAACGTTTATAGTCTTTCAGTCAAATTGTAGGAAAGTTCGAAACACAATTTTCTCAAAAATGTACTGAAGTAAGAAATAATATTCAAATGTATGATCATAAATGTTTTGTAAAATTCACCATCTGTAAAGGAAGAACAAAGGAATATATACATACAAACTCATGCATGTATTAAAATTCTGTTACAAAATATTAATACACACATAAAATGTTGTTGCGTGTGTACGGGTTCGTTATGGATTGAATGCACAAGTCGTAATAAGTTAACAAAAATTTATTCTTTCCACAAGAAATAAATGAAAATGCTGAAGTATTTCTTCAGAGATATTCGCACAATATCTCAAACGTTTAGCAGAAACTCAATTCAAAACAGATAAAATAATTCTATCTCTCAGCGAAATCGCTACAATGAATAATAGCATTAAATAAACAAATAGCAGTTCGCTTTTTACAGCTACAACTACAACAACAACTGAGATAAGGTGTTTCAATTCGGCTTTTATAAGCGTTTTTAATTATCACTTGAACAATCTCGATTTTTCTGGATGGCAACAGTAATTACGAGATATTTATTTATTAAACATTAAATGCATGGGCTCTTTTATTTTTATTTATTTATTTATTTTTTTTTGACGTAGCTTTCTCTTCAAAAATCGTCTGCGTTGCACGGGAAATATAAAGCAATTTTAATTGCAATTCTAAATAAATAGCCAAATAAATGTGAAATCCGTAACAATATTTTTACAAAATTCTAATATCTGCATATAAATACCTATCTTACATAATTTATCTGAATACAGTTTTAAACGTTTATCTCAAAATTCTTTCTCACTTTCCTCACAAGTGATGATCAAATAAATTTTTCTTCTACAGCTTTAACTGATTCGAATGTATCTTGGTATTTAAACTTCCTGGTAGCATGCTGAATATGTGATTTATGTGTGTGATGAGAATCAAACTTGTTTTTTAAAATTCACTTTGTTCTAAGACTATTGACCATCTCATTGTGTGTAAATATTTTCACGAAAGTTTATACATCGATCAATCCCTCGATTTTTGTAGGAATGGTTTTTCCCTCATGTGAGAAACGTTTTAGGTATCTGAAATTCATCTAATATTTAATTTAAATTAAACATTCGTATAAATTATTAAATGTACACCTATCGCATTCTTTTATATTTAGAATTGAAAGTTAAAGAATTTTCAGAGATTGCAAAACCAGTACACTAATTTGTGAATGAAAAAACACGTTTTTGTTTCTTAATAACAAGAAATAAATTTTAGATCAAATTTTGAGCTAAAACTTTCAAATATTTCAGGGTTTCACGCAAATACATTTAACACTGACATAAAGTTATTTTAGCTTATAGTCTATTCATACCGTTGGCTGAATTTTTCCGCCACTTAGCCAAGGCTGTATTGATTTTTTGCTATTAATGTTTATTAATAAATTAGTAAGCTGTGCATGCTTTATAAATATTGGCTTTTTAATGAGCTGTAGAATATTACAGTATGTTTTAGATATATGTAGTGAAAAAATTAAAGCACATTTATATACTGAATAGTTAAGTAGTTCTGAATGTGAGTCAGCAAATAAATATTCTGTTCATACGTGTTTAAATATACAAAATTAAATCATTCTTTCTAGGCTGCTTACAGATAAAGGAGCACATTAGAATGCTCCCACACGCTCTCAGAAAATTCAACGCATATTCCATTGAAACCCTTGTCCTACAAGAGTCAATCAGTTAACGAAACTATTTCATTCGTAAAGCTAACGCCATCTTGATTTGAATCGCAAAGCATGCCGGTCCACGTTTAATCTAAGATGCCAGATTCCGTAAAGCCCAATTAAGAGGTAACTGGCAACCGGATCTAAGAGGCTCTGATTGTAGTAACGCGCCAGTTAACATTTCCGGATGCACCCAATTTGTAGACAGCTGCATCAAAGCCTTTATTAAGTATGTATAAAGCGCTCGTAACTCTGCTAAATCTTTCTGGCAAACAACGCCAAACGATGCTATGCGAATTTCTTAAAATTTCGTTGTTTGACTCATCAGTCATTGTTGGGAATTGGGAATTTTATGCACGGATACTCTTGCTTTAGATGGGCTTCAGCTATTTACCTCCAAAAACTTAAATTAAAGGGAAAAGGTCTTTTAGCTCATGTTTACATGTTCCTCTTTAAGGAATGCTAAGTTATTTGACTTTCAGCATTGTAATACAATCTTATTTACAGCAAAACTCTCGCAGCAACATCTGTAAAAGATCATCCTTGAAAGTGAATTCTAATCATGAAAAATCGTTATTAATAGTTTGATAACTGTAATGGACCTTCCTAGTTGTCATGCTCTTTAAGACGATCATCTTCGCAAAAAACAAAATTATCTTTAACAATGCGTTAACATCTTAGGAAGATGTTATTGTATTTATATCAAAATTTAATAATTCATTTATTTTTTTCTAATGACAGTTCTAATGATTTACTTTATTTATCAGGTAATTATAAACGAGATTTTAAAATTTTTTAAGCATTGACTTCTGAATATGGACAATGATACTGATATAAAATCAAAATGCATGTTCTTGATCGTAGGCTCACAAAATCTGACCAAAATCCGCTTTCTTAAATGGTTAGAATTTTTTTGGAGTAGTTTTTTCAGAAAACCATTTTTTCGCATTGTATTAGCTCATGAGGAAAATTAAAGGCACCTAAAGTTTATAGTCTTATACTTTCATTATAAAACAGTTTATTTTTAGAAGTTCCGTTCTTTTGCTTTTCTTCGATATTAGAAGAAATAGAGATTTCTCCAAACCGTTTTCAGAATGAAAGATTTAATAAAATTCCATGTTATATATCTTATCACATATATTCTTCTATAGCAGTTTTCCAAGTATATTGTTCGAAGAACAGCCTTGACGCCAAAAAAGGAGAAACAGCTTATTGTGCTATGGCAGGCAATGGTTGTCATTCGATGACGTACTTCCTCTAGGTAGACAGCCGTAATACTTTTCCTTTGCTAGGGGATTATCTGTAGTGTTACTTATTATCTGTAGTATTTATTATTAGCATTTATTATTGTAGTATAGTAATTAGTATTTATTACTGTAGTATTTATTTTGTAGTATTTACTTCCGTTGGCATGATGAAATGTCGCCCATACCCTTAATGAAGCCAAGTTGACCAAACCAAGGCTGTTCTCCGAACAATATCCGTTTTCCAATGTGTAATCTCAATAATGTCTAGTTTCTTTTAGAGTTACTTCTCTGAAACTTCTTTTTCCTTTAGTAAATAGCACTATATGATACTTTATAATTCAATTAATCAGTTCATATCTTATTATTCTGCCTACCTTTTACCAAGCTCATCTCTGCTGTCAGCCGAAGTAGTAGGATCTTTTAAAATACATGTTTCTGCTATGCTTCGTGATGCAGAGTACTTCAACCATTGTGTACATTTTAACAGAATTAATTATTTCAGGCTTAACAGAAATAAAACGAAAAGTAAAATTATAAAAACAGGAAAAAAATAACGTTGAAGAATTTTTGTTCGATTAATTCTATTATGAAATGATCATGGCTTGGTAGAGGAAAACTGGAATCTTAGGAGGGTTGCCTTTTGGGAGTATTTTTCTAGTAGAAATTGTTTGATATTCATATTAAGAAACAGTTGGGTAAATCCCAAGCAAGTAGCCATTCTTCAGTATTTAGCGTTTTATTCCTTCGACAATATCTAGGCACATATAACGGTGTGCAAGAAATTACTATTACTTTGAAATGATAAATCATAGAAATTCATTTATAAACATTAAGGAAACGGTGGAGTCATAACCCTTTCTTCTGCTCCAATTCTTCGTAGAATAATTCAAACGTCTTTGGGATATTGGATTTAATTTTACAGAATAGAGGGTAACGAACTGATATGATATAAATAACATTAAATACCTAATACACAGTTATTAGATTCACGGTTTAAATAATTGTAAAAATTACCAATCAGATATATCATTAAAAAAGCTAACATTCTGCAGCTGAGTACATAATGGTGTTTATGTTCTGTAGAATCGTGCAAATGTTTGTAAACATTATCAGTTAGGTATATTAAAAATTATATCAAGTAGATACGGTATTAAAAACTGAAATAAAAATAAAAACTTTTATAGTGGGTACATTGTTCCTAAATTGCTCGGCTTATTGCGCTATGTGAAATGTACTTATCATTTGATAGAAAAATTTTAAAACATTCTGCTCCGAGTTTGAGGCCGACATTCAGCGAGTATTACAAGGTGACCCATGTTACGCTAAAAATGCATTCCCAGTAAAAGGAACAGTATATTTACATAAACCAAGAAACTGCCTTCCTCCTGTGTATTTTCGAGTGAACTTTCTAATCATTTTTATGCATTTTGGCCTACTATTTATCCAGATAAGACAGAAAGACAAAGCAGAATCTAAAAAATATTATACGTAACAAAATGTAAATAGACACAATCGTTAAACAATTGTATTCATGGATGCATACATAAATCAAAATTGTGTTATACATATATCTACTACGCATTCATTTATTTATTTAATACACATGCCACAAATGCATATATATTTTACAAAATTATTTTGTATAATGATTTCGGAAGTTCTTACGTGCCATTTAGCCTTTTTATGGCCTTTTTCTGTTTTTTCTTCCTTGTACAAAGTAAGGTAAGTATTGTAATGGCGAAAAATCCCAGGTACCATATTTCAGTGAAAATATGCATTTTGACCTCTATCGAATGTAATTTAACGACGTTTTAGAGTAACATCTGTACGTAGGGACAGAATAAAAGAGTCTTTTTCCCAAAAGAATTATATACGTACGTATGTATGTATGTACCTCGCATAACTCAAAAACGAATACTCTCCGAACTTTGGAATTTTTTATATAGGACTGCTATAATATGTAGTTGTGCACCTCCCTGTTTGACTTCAAACGGCAGCACCAAAAGTACATAAATATATATATACTTATATTGGTAATACACATATATACGCACTCTGTTACTATGCTGAATGAGCTCATTTTTTTATTCTTATATGTTGGTAAATTGCGCATTTTTTGCTTTAAAAATGATTGAATTATGTTGTTCTTTTCTTCCTCTTATGGTTTCTATGCTAGTAAATCTGCAAGCAATATTTGTAGAATTAACAACAATTTAAAACTTGACTCTAAGCGGGTAAGACTAATTTTTCTTACCATAGCAGCCAAATTTGTTTACATTTGAAGTCAATTCAGTTTCTGCACCTTCAGTGTCATTTTACCAAGTGGGACCAAAATTAAATTTTCATTTTTGTGCACCGATTCTGTCTTGTTGCCTGCTGGCCGAATTGCTTGTTTTTGCGTAGAAACTCTTAATTTTAATTGTAAAAAATGTTTTTTAATTATTTAAATTCTATTTGGTGTTCTATGTTTTTCTATTTTTAATTTTAATCAAGATATTTTGAGGTTTTCATGTATTTTTGCCTTCCCACGAGCTGATAATGGAATTAATTGAGTAAGAAATATATCTCTAATAACATTCGAGGAAATAAGTTTAAATGAAATTCAGGAAAATGTGCGTATAATTTAATATTCCGTACGAAAAAGTAATGTGGTGTACACATCAAATTTTATAATTAAGAATTTCATTGTGGCGTTTGTAATACTTTTCTGCAAGTTTGTAGAGACATTGGGTTATTACGAAGCAGGAGAGACGAAAATAAAGCAACGGGTTTGCCGGGAATCGAACCACGGACCTCTCGGTTACGCGTCGAGCGTGCTGACCATTACACCACGAAGACATGCAAAGAAGGCGGGAGAATTACCTTATAAGTTTAAATGTTGCGTAAACTACATCATTTCTGTATCACGTTCTATATTTTAACGCTTAAGGAATCATAGGAACATATTTGATGCTTCAAGAATCATAGGAACATATTTGATGCTTCAAGAATCATAGGAGCATATCTGAGGCTTGAAGAACCATAGGTGACACATTTTGACTCTTAAGGAATCACAGAAAAGATTTATAACGACTGTTTTGTTACTATGTGCATTGCTTTGGAATCGCACCATTTGCATTTTGTTTTGCAATGAATCGAGATTTCTGAAATCGTGGCATACCATGCAGCATCGTAACAGTGGAATACTGGACTCATTACTAGTGAAAGCGTTTCCTTTTTCTTATAACTTTCACCTCGGTCCCACCAGTGGTTGAGTGTTTAAAACCGCTGAATGCTGGTAGTCTGATTCGTGCTCGAACCCAGATCTGCTGACAGTTCTATTCGGATTCGGACAAACGGACTACCTGCATGGTTGGTTTTCATGCTTTTTTCCACGTGTAATGTGAATAAGAGCCATCCTCCACGAAGGCACCGCTCCCGTTTGCCAGATAACCCTCGTGTTCTTTGCTATAGTCAGATAACCTGACCTTTGCTATCTTGCCAATTTTAGATTTTTTTATGGCGAGATCTATAAATGATTATAATTGCTCTAATTATTTCATGCCGAGTTTGTTTTTCAAGATAATATGTTAGCTGCATGAGTTTTTCTTCAATTAAAGTAAATATATTCTAATACTCTTTCAGAAGTTATCTGTAATATTAAATAATTAGCAGTCTATATGTACGCATGTATGTATATTCATCGCATTATGAAGAAATAGAGCTAACCTAGAGCCAACAAATGTGAACGCACATAGTCCGCATTTTGAATGTATCACATTTTGGAACACCCATCTGCATATCGAAGCTCGAATTTTTAATTCTGAAATGGTTTTCTTATTTAATCTCATATTTTCTGCGAACTTGCGAAATTTTGATCAACAGACTCAGGTATTTGAAGGCAATTAGTTGCCATTCAACAAAGCGTAATATATTTATGTTTCAAATGTAATCAGAAAACTCCGCCGTTTAAAAGTAATGTTTTGCCACTACTCGAAAAACTATTTCTATCCTGCATGAGCCAGTATGTCGCCATTCGTAAAGTGTAAGATGTTTAATTTTCTTTTTAATTTAATCTGTCTGTTACTGATAAATAAACTAAGCGATTTAAAAGTAATAAAGCAAGTTTTTCTTCTTTATTATTACAAACTAGAAAACTCGACGGCCACGCGAAATGATCGCTGTTCTAGATATTATAAATTGTAATTAAAATGATTTGTGCATAAGTGTCTACTAATTCAAACTGAATTACCCAGGGCAGGCGGCGAGGACGCCCCGTTGCTTACTGCCCCATGGGGTTTCCCCCTTCTACTTGCTTAATTGCTTAGAGTGCAATGAAGAAAATCACTGGCGGTAAGTATCTTAAGAGCCACCGCTAGCTCAATAAATAAAGGTGAGTAATAAAATAATAAAATGTAATAAAATGTTAATTCACATCTCAAAGATCTGCTTGTACACAACATTTCTTGAGTAGATCTTTCCATCATTTTTAATAAGCCGCATATAATAAAGAATTCAATATTAAATGCATGAGCTCTTTTATTTTTACTTTTCCGACGTAGCTTTCTCTTCAAAAATCGTCTGCGTTGCATGGGAAAATCGCAATTTTAATTACAATTATAAATAAATAGCTAAATAAATACGAAATCCGTAACAGTATGTTCTTCAAATAATGCTATAAATTGTAAAAATAAAAGAGGACGTGCATTTTCAATATTAAATAAATAAATATCTCGTAATTACTGTTACGCAAGCAACCAATAAACTATTGGAGACAAACAGACACTTAAGCCGCCTATAATAAAGTTTACTAGCTAGACCAGTGAAATTACACGAGCTGGAGTCATTAGATATTTTTCTTTCTATGAATAATATCTATTTATACAAATAACCGCTCAAGCGGTTGCTTTTCGCCAATCTGTCAATCACTGATTTGTCAATTTCCATTAATGTAGTTTTCTGTTATAACTAAGAACTAGAAAATTAACTAATTACATTTGTTTGGTGCAATACTTGGACTCATGCTAATAATTCGTACGGAAATTCTTTAATATGCCTTATATTTAGTCCTTCCAGTCTACCCTATATCTTGATATTTTTCGATTTGCATTGAGAAAGATTCGTTCGGTTTTGTTGCATACGTAGAGAGAAAAAAGGAATTTTATTACAGAAATAATACATATACAATGATTGCTAAAGAACGACTATTGTTATTGTTTATTTTTTTTAAAGCAAAACTTAAAAATCGATATTTGAACTAACATCAGATATCCGTTTTACAGGCTGAAATATATAACAAATTGTAATATATACTGAAAAATGGAATATAGATAAAACTGAGAAGATCCGAAGAAAGGAAATAAGATAATTCATATTTCTTTATTTTTATTATGTTTTAAACAATATGATGTTAGCCAGTTTCTGCAAATTAGCGAAAATTATTTATAAGGATGGCTTCTATTTTACTTGCTCAGATATTACACAAAAAACTTGAAATACTTTTTTCAATATACTTTGGATTTTTATTCTATGCAATTTTCCTATTTTACTTCTCGTGTTTGAGGCTATAAAAGCCGGGGCGCAACATTACATAATTGTGCATAGGGAAATACTATATGCATGGATTATGAAACTTTTTAAATAAAAAGGTTTAAACACTTTAAACAAAATGTTTTTCATATTTGCAAGAATTACAAAATAAATAAAAACCAAATTCAAAATTTAAAATTTAGACTTCTCGTTGCAGCATTATGTACATTCAATGTTTGATGGTTCTAGGTTCCATCCTCTTTCACACTCCTTCAAACTCATTTACGCACTCATAGACTTTTCATTTTTTAACAACAGAAACACATATAACTTATTTTAATTTCATAACGAAATAAGATATTTTATGGTCAAGTTATGACATAATATTTGACGATTAAGAGGTGAATATTACACTTCTCAATAGTGACGCTTATTTATGTTTTGAGGATTACTAGTCACTTTCAGAGGAGGCTGCAGTGTGAAAGACCACTAAATTTAATTTTCCTGCT
>KK118391.1:338786-349752 GCA_000611955.2 Stegodyphus mimosarum
AATGAAGCAAAACATTAAATTCTGTTTCGCTCGACATCATATGCATTCATTCTCTCTTGCTCTCTTTTACTACTAATTTAGAACAAAGAAAAAATTTCTGAGCTTCACTGAGACTTGAACTCTATAGTGTAGGTAAAATAATCATCACGTGATGTTAATAGCAGTGATATCATGCAGCAGTAATATTAAAATCTAACTTTATGATAACACGTCCAAAGTGCATATATCAGAAAAATCCGTAATATGAAATAACCTTAATAATTTTTTAATTACAAATATAACAAATGAAGCAAATAAATATAAAAAATCTGAAAGCTTTCATTATTTAACGTTTTGTTTGTTACCTTTATTTATTGCATAACAAGTTCTTTGCACTTAAACTACAGAAAATTCAATTCAACAGCAATATCACAAAATATTTAAAAACAGCATATCTTTAGAATTTTCAATAAACAGTTCCGTGCACTGGAGATAAAAATGTTTCTTGTTTCGTACAGTGTTGCCATTGTTCGCTTTGAAATCGCTTCGTTTGTTAATCAAAAATTCTTTAAAGTTTAACAAAATTTGGAATAAATAACAAAACAAATTCAAATTCAAAATTAGGGCTTCCAGGTGCCCCTGTTCCGCTGAAGAATTACGTTATTCAAAATTTGATGGTTTTAGGTACCGTCGTTTCTTCACAGTGCGAGAAAAAACATACATACATACATACATTCATGCAAAATGTTCATTATTTAGTTTCTTTAAATATAATACAGAGCGATAATATTTGGTGGCAACAATTTAAAGCGTCATTCACTGTTTATAGTCAAACGCTGCAAAATACCGTTTTGAAACTAATCGCCCATCTCGTTTACCTCCCCTTTGTGCTAAAAAACACACAAAAAAAATAATAAAATATTTTTAAGAAATTTTATGCGATCTTTTAATGAGGGCCTTTTCTTCTGCTCCTGTTATAGAGATATCAAGAGTTCGCAGTTGCTTTCAGCCCAACGGTACGTTTCCATGTACTAAAACTATAGCTTATCATTCGAGCAAATTATAAATAAACAAAATACTTGGGCAATTACTGTGCAAACCAATTTAGAAATCTCATCATATTACATGTAGTAAAGCTGCCAGATGAATGTCTGACAAAAGTTATGATGCCACGCTAAGACGTTAATGGAATTAAGTGTAAATATTTCCTGTTGTTTACTGAGCCGTGATAAAAATATAAACTTCTTACGGCTTCTTTTGCCTGATTGGTTTGATTTTTAGACTCTCATTCAAAAACAGATTCCCTACAGAGAAAACAGACGATCGAGTTAAAGTGACCTTGAAGATAACAATAAGCCACATAGAGAACTTCATTTTTTAATGGCTTCGTCTTTCCTCCAAGAGACCAACTGTGATAATTAAAGCTTCGAGAAATAATTACCTCTGTCTAAAAGTTCACCTTAAACACTAAAACTAACAGTTACTGAAGAAGCAGAGATTTGATAACACAGATCACCAAATTTAGGAAGTAGAACTTCTTTAGTAATATAAAAAACTAAGTCATTATTCTTGTCGTAGAAAACTCAGTTTTCAAATGAGACTTTTTATAACTTCGTGAAATTAATATTATAATTAAAATCAAAAGAAATGTGGGACAAGAGACTTTTAAATTTAGAATCGTAAATCAAGCTTTAAAATAAACAATATAAAAATTGAGAAGAATTGAGAAAACTCTTCTAATGGCTTTTTTTATCGAAATTACTTCAAGAGATAAAAATAGTGTCTACATTCCATAAAAGTAAAACGCGATTGAAAACAAGTTCTGAAGTCAGACATAAAAAGAAGATTAATATCTTAGTTTGTAATAAATTATCGGATTTCTCCGTGTCTGCCTGTAATTTAAATGACTAGCATACCCAACCTTGTAATATTTCTGGTTACATTTAAAGATGAACGGCTGCATTATCAATACGACTTTCAGCTGTAATGTCCTTAAATGGAATTATTGGATTATCATTGCGACTTTCAGCTGTAATGCTCATTAAATGCAATTATTGGGTTATCATTATGACTTTCAGCTATAATATCCATTAAATGGAATTATTGGGTTATCATTCGGACTTTCAGCTGTAACGTCCATTAAATAGAATTATTCGGTTATCATTACAACTTTCAGCTGTAATGCTCATTAAATGGAATTATTAGGTTATCGTTACCACTTTCAGCTGTAATGCCCCTTAAATGGAATTATTGGGTTATCGTTACCACTTTCAGCTGTAATGCCCATTAAATGGAATTATTGGGTTGGCAAGAAAGTAATTCGTTTTTTCAAGAGTAAAAATGGAAATTATCTTTAAAATGACTAGCATATCAAAGCTGGTAACTGGATGTCGTTAGCATTACATTTATGCTAACTGCTATTTACACGTTCTACTTGTACGTCATTTAAAGAACTTAATCTACACATAAATAACAAATTATTTTCAAATATTAGTTTTAAATGAGCAAAGTTAGTTGAAATAAGCAAAACTAATGATTCGGTATCTGGAAATGGCAAATGTTCAATTTCAGAATATGAAAAATCTTTTCTGGTTTCTGCAAATTTTTAAATAATAAGCACAAAAGTCAAAAGAAATATTTTTTCAATGTTGATTCTTCCTTTGTACTTGAAAACATATATAGTTGCTCTTCATTTTGACACACGTGTCACTAATATTATTAAAACAAAGTTTTGTTTGAATGGACATATCACATTATTCTCTTGTGAATGGTTTCAACTTGGTGTGTAAAAGTGAATGAAGAATAGCTCTTCACCTGAAATAAGGTTCACGATTTTGATATGACGCTTCCAAAAATATCAAATTTAGTAAATCAAGACAAATTCCCTTTATCGAAAGGTGTAAAATCATGCAAGAGAATAAATAATTCAATAATTCTAATATTTCTAAAAGAGAGAAAGTACCTTAATCTCAAACTTCGCAACACCCCCATATCCTGGCATATATTGTTATTCGTAATGTAAGTTTTTGTCCTAGTAAAGGTAGCAGTAGACAAAATAGTGTCAGTCAGAAGCAGTGGCTATTAAAGAATAGAAACCATCCAGTATTAAAATATTCATCTATGGTAAGATGAAACGGAACAATTTTTACGCTTTCACAAACCTTAAAATTCGCCGTTGATTTTCGATACAAGTATCTTCAAAAAGAGACAAAAATTTCGCATTTTCCGTCCTCCTAAAAGTAATGCTTTTTTTAAATTAAGCCTTCGAACCATCTTTCATCTTAGAAATTTTTTATTCCCGAAAAGTATTCCAGAAAAGCCGTCATCTATCTCTTTAAAGATCGCAGTGAAGCATACCGCTTCCAAATTTGGATGCAGCCACATATCATCGATGATGAATCGATGCTGTATATATCGATGGATATGGCTATTTCTGTCCAATAAAGGGTTTTCCAACAAGGCCTTCCTTTTTGCTTTCCTTGTTCATAGAAGTTTGCATTTTGTTCACGTTTCTCACCGTGACATTGTGGTAGAAAGAAAGGAATAAAATGGAATTAATTTTTTGATCCTACCATTTAAAACTTCAGTGAGTTTCCTCATAATGGATGATAATTTTATACCTCAAAGATACCCTCTACAAATCATTTGGCTTGGGTTCTGTGATACTAAGAACCACAGTCAGGGTCTACGCGTTAACTGAACATGATCTAATTCTACAGGAAATGCGTGATGTAGAAGGCATTAACGTAAATAATTTTCATGTTTCAAAATTTTGTGATTAAGACTAAAACTTTTATTTGATGCATTTAATAAACTTCTTTTTCTTAATATGATATTTTACCATAAAAATATCAAATTAAAGAAAAGGCAAGCCATTACACCATTCAGTTTATTTTTGTTTATAAATACGTGTGTTGATGAGTTCAACTCAAAGATTAATGATTAAAGGTCTGATATGTTTTATTTAGTAGAATTTGCAGTTATTTTGTAAGGTGCCTGCTGAGTCAGCATCTGCAAAATTTCCACATCTTATAGTTTCTGCTCATACAGATAAGCTGTGTTATTTACTGATGAATAACAAATTATAGTTGTTTTACTGAACTAAATTCATTTTTACTCGAATTACATGCTGTAGTGTACGAAATCAAATCTCATAGCATACTCCACCTTAACTTATTGAGCAAGCATTACTGGCAGTTTTCGTGATTGTGATTCATAAAATGGTAATGAAGTGCAAATTTTATCTTTTATTGTGTATGTAACACACCAATGGATACTTTGAACACATTCTGTAACTTTATATACACAGGATTATTGAGAACCGTGGATATGATTTTTAAAAAGCATTATTGGAAAGATATTTGGGACAGTTTAATTAATTTTATTGTAAAATAACTAGGAACGTTTTATTTTCTATTATGTAATTAGTAACTTCCAGTACAGATTCCCTAAAGTGTGTTCCAAATATCAAAGTGGTATCCTGATTCCTTCCACGTATACTGAATCAGGTGTGGTCGATTGTACCAGGGACAACACCAGTGATTAATTTGTATTTTTCAAAATTATTTGTTTGCAAAATTGTCATTATTTTTTGTTCCACAAAGTTAGTCAAAAATTGCGTTAAACAATTACAAAAGATTTAAAATTCATATACCACATTACACACTGCGCTTTCTGTCTCACAGTCGCCATGTTCTTATGAATACTTTAGTTAAAGGCTATGACATCCTTACCACGGAGTGAAACTCCGGACATCTGCTTAAGTTACCTTGTTGTTCCTATTACAGTTTCTTTGGGGCAGGCAGTTTCTAATCATTAAGTAAAGCCTGCTTCTTAGAACAGTTTCTAATCACTAAGTACATAAAAAACTAAAAATAAAAGCTCATAGCGATTTAAAATCAGATCTACCTTTTTGATGACCTTGTACTTCTCGTATAGGTTTAGACTTACTGGCTATCCTGCATTAACTTAATAATCAAATATTCATTTAATTACATATTTCTCTGACATTTTCATAAGGAATTCTGTATTACATTATAAGATCAATAAAATTGTCTTGAAACTGAGAGTATTTGAGCTCTTCCTTCAAGCAGATATCTTATTTTTTCAACTGATTATTAGCATCATAGGTGAAAATAAATTGTTTATTAATTAAAATACAATAACACGTCGAACAAATATTAATTTTAAAGTCAAACAACAAAAATCAGCGTTATATTTTCAAGCGCTTTTGCAGCTGAAGATGGTGGTTCGATAAAAACCATCGAAATTAGTCCTCTGAAAATTTGAAAATATAACGCTGATTTTTGTTGTTTGACTTCTAAATTAATTTGTTTGTTTTTTTAAAAAATTCGACTTTGCATTTTTGTACGTAGAATTTCTCTTAGAATTCCCTCATGAAAAAATGAAGTTTTACAAGAATTGTCTAACAAAACAATTGCAGTTATCTCAGATTTTATTCCTGTAAGGAAAGAATATTTTATCATTTAAAACTCTTCTTTTTTATTTTATTTCGTTACCATAGCTAACTAGTTTTGCAAGGAAATAATTGATGTTACTCAGCTTCATAGTAAAGTGGTGTTATTACGCTCTTAAACTTCAAGATTCTAGTTACCAGAAAGTTTATTGTTACAAAATAAAATTTCCTTTGTTATTGAAACTAGCAGTCATATTTTTTTCGCAAAGTGCATGTAATGATAGCAGCATAATGATGAAAACAATCAGGAACATTATTATTATTATGTGCGTGTTTATTATTAAAATTAATAACTGTAACCTTATTTCAGTTTCTTGATTTTAATTCTGTGTACCACTGTCCGCTACTTCAGTCTATCTTTTCGAGTTACCAATTTTAGGAATCACATATAATCTAAATTGTCAGTAACCACTGTACGGAAAGTAAATGGCATTAAGTCAAGGGAAATTAATGATTTAGAGAAACAAAAGAAGAAAATGTGAACTTGCATCATTAATTTCAGCTATTTCAGCTAGTGATGACTTTGGGCTGTTAATATTCTGAGACAGGCGGAAATCAGAGTAGTCTGCCAAATCATTAATTTTGCCAATTTTGGGTGTTTTTTTATATTAAACAGCTTTATTCTATACTTTTTGCAAAATAATAATAATAAATTAGACCTTTTATTTTTTTTCATAATCCTGTTCAGAAGTTAGTATAGAAATTACTCAACTTAAATGGGCAATGGTCTGGAAAACTCGTTCTAACTTCAAACTATCGAAAGTCGAACTTGCATATAATGCACGAACCTAATAAATATTGTATCGTAACCTTATGTTAAAGGTAAAGTGGTTGAAAAACTTTATTGTTAATTGCACAGTGTAAGATCATACACTACAAAACTTACGTTATAATAAAGTTTTGCATACTAGTACAACTCACTGGATGTTGTACTAAAGATAATAAAAAATGTACTTTTTCTCAGAGTAGACAGCTGTCTTAAAATGTTGTCTTAAAATAAAATTTAACTAAGATCATTTAATAAAAAGCCTATATTAACACTAGGTAATACAATTCATTGAATAATTTATTAAAAATGACAAAAGGTATGATTACTTAGATGCTCTTCCTAAATGCACACAGCTGTTTTAAAATGTTTAAAACACTAAACGTAAGCTAGCTATTAGATTAAGATTACATCGCAATAAACATATCATCAGTTTCACTGTTATTCTGATAAAGCTCGAAACAGTTGTTACAAAGCACTGGTGAACTTATTGACGGTTAAAAATTTGCATTCTTTACGGAGATATCAAATTATATATGCGTACAATTTGTTTTACTTTTCAGTGCATATTGTCGGTATTATACAGGAATACACTGTGTCCACTGTGTCTGATTTTCAATAAGCTCTATAGAAAGTTCGCCACGAAGCCATCCCTTTGCTTTAGCTGCTGGTGTCAAATCAAAATAAAAAAAAGTAAAAAATTATGAAAGTTTTCAGATTTTATATTATGCCCAAAGGGGCGTTTTGTTAACGTTTTGTGGATTACCTTTGTTTATTAAATATCATGTTCTTCGCATTTAAACCATAAAATTCAGTTCAACAGTAATATCACAAAATATTTAAAAGACCATATCTTTAGAATTTCCGATACACAGTCGGGCGCGCTGGAGATAAAAAGGTTTTTTTTTTCGCACAGTATTGCCATTGCTCGCTTTAAAATCGTTGAGTTTATTAACCAAAAACTCATAAATGCCTTATAAAATATGAAACAGATAATAAAACAAATTGCAAATTTGGGCTTCCAGATGTCCATATTCGGGTGGACAAGTACGTAATTCAAAATTGAATGGCTCTAGGTACCGTTGTTTTATCACAATGCGAGAAACATATATACATTTATGCAGATTCTTCATTATTTAATTTCTTTAAATATAATGCAAGGCTCTAATATTTGGTGGCAGAAATTTCAAAAGTCATTCGCCATTTATAGTGAATCAACGCAAAATGCCAAAACAAAATTAATAGCCCTTCCGGGCAAATTGCCCCTTTGGGCTAATAAATCAAACTAGTACTGTCTTTTAGTCATATTTGCTGCACAAATCATAGCTAGTACATATTTAGTGAACTTAATGAAAACATGTGATTCATAATACGCTCTGTTCTGAGTATGGGATTTTTTTGTAATGTCGAAAAATGAAATAATCTAAATCGAATCCTTATAGCAACTGTATAGTATTTATAATGTTATGAACAGCTAAAAAATAAGAATCCAAGGTGACTAATATTGTAACCGAATTGGTGCAGCGCTCATGACTGTAAATAAAAACATTCTGAGCTAGAAACCTGACTTTACATAAGGATGATAAAAGTAATTTGTGCCGATGATCTTAAAATTGTGGACTGAGATATTTTGCAGAAAATTGCTGCCTAGTAATCATATCTTCACTAAAGAAACAAATCCTATTTCCCGTTTTCATGTAGAAACAAATTCCATTTCAAACTAGTTGTTTAGGTATTCGATTAAACGAAGTTGTGCCATCAGTGACTGTTATAATGCTTTCAAGCTCAATAATCAAAGCTTTCTGATACCTCCTTATTTAGTTTGACAGCTGGACTTGAAATTTCATTTCTCATACATATTTTCTTTTTTACACATGATTATCTTTAGTCAATTCCTTCTAGGCAAAAGGATTTATTTTCAAGTATTCCATCATAGCCGTATTCTTTTTTGCATTCAGTTTGGTAGATTTTTTGGATCGAAATACGCTAAGATAAACTTCATTTTGAAATTTTATGCTCATATTTCTTGTACACTGCGAAAACAAAAGGCACAGTTCTATATCTCCTGTTCTACTGGGCCGATTGAAGAAATTCAAATCGCGTTTTTCATGAGTCGAAAGCGCGACTTAGAATATGTATTATATTTATATATAGCATTGTTCAAATATAGGTATTTTGACACAAAATGGGTCTTTCTCTGAAATGACATGCCAAATGTTTTTCATATTTCTACCCTACGACTGAAATTATGACAAACTCGAAAGTTTTGTAAAAATCGCACAAGTAGTTCTTAAAAACTTAGCTCTCAAAATTTTAGCTCCTCAATGTTAATTCAGCTTGGTATGTATTTATTAAAATCTCTTTTTTATGAAACGTATTTGATTCCTTCCTATACAGTTCGAAATTTAAGTTCATTCCAAATATAATTCACCCATTTTTCATGATTTATTTTTAAAATTTGTATTTTTACATACTATTAATCTGGGTAGCTATTAAACTTGGTAAAACCAACTACTATTTTATGATAGTCTGAAAATCCAGCAACAGAGGAATAACATCAAAATTGCCAATCAGCATTACTTGATATTTGAATTCACACCTATTTTCTGTGAAGGTTTTTTCAATTTTTTCATTCCCTCAATTAATGAGATATGCATATTTTGGAAGATACAGATACAAAATTTTCATTTGGGTAGAATAGGTTGATTGCTCTATGACAAAACTTTCATTAAATCCTTTTCTTGAAACAATATTTTTGCGAATTTGGGTTAGCGAGCGGTGATGATTATGTCTTTCATAAAATCAATCATTTTTATTATCAAGTCTAACTAGTAACTCGGCATGACTGTCATCCATACCTTAAGAATTATTGCTGAGACAATTACACTAACTATAATTAAGTTTTTAATAAAGATATGAGATTTAAATTGAAGTAACTTTAGCTTATCTCCGTCTACAAACGAAACGATTTCTATCAAATACGTTGACTTCTAGTAAATACATTCAAGAGCTAATCCAAAGGTTAAAGGAAAGACATATCTAATTCCTTCTCTTTTTGACTCAAGTAAATTTATTTCAACAGCCCTAAAAGAGCTTAATTTTTTTCTCAAATCAGCATTGTCTATAACTAACGATGCAAAACAATACCAGCAGACAAACTCTGACATAATTCTTCAGGTCTATACATGTCAGAATTTGATCTATCTGGCAACTTACATCGGCTTAATCATCATCTGAGCTACTATTTCGTTTCTTTATTCTATTTTGATAAGAAATCGTTTAAAAAATACAGAGTGATTCTAAAATTGGGTACATCAAACTTTCAAAAATGGTAGAAATTTCAAAGGGTATTAATGGCCAATTGTTTCAATGGATGACAATTATACTATTACAACTAATACAACTATTACTTGAAATTTCAGCTGTAATTTAAAGCTTAAAAATCATTTGTTTGATGTAGGGTAGACAAGAATAAAAAGAAGAAATTACCAAATTAAAAAGGAGACTTAAGGAGCTATTGCAAATTCAAGTTAGAAATTTGTCTTACATGTATGTCTGCATCTACTTCCAAACATTTCTTTAAAAATCAATAGAATAAATAGCAATATTTCATAAATAATTTCATTTATTGATAATCTTTCAGTTTGCTAACAGCTGAATTTCTGACTATATTTACCTTACACTTCAAACGCATTTTTACACGCATCCTTTAGTCATCGCTTCGCTTAACTTATGACCGAAAGGAAAAGATGCAATAAAATGTCGATAGTGACATTTTAGAGGAAACGAATTCTATTATGCAAAACAATACTTGTCGAGTAAAAACTTTTTTTTAACCTTATTTTCGCACCCATCACTAATGCAATTACGATATGCGAACAGGATCGACGTGTAAATAAAGAGCAGCAAAAGAGGAAATGTAAATTTATCGCAAGTAAAATTAACATTTTTCTTTTCTTCCCATTTGGAAGTCCAAAGAGTGGAAAATATCGACAAATTTAACAATATGATGAAGTTATCTTCGTCAAAAGTGAGAAACCTCCACCGAAGAAAGAACTAACTGTCTTCTAGTGACAGTCAAGTAAGTAAAAACACCAAAAAAGGCATCAATGCCGCCCACCAAAAGCAATAAGAAATTACATTACTTCGAAGTCTTGAAGATAATTTGGCAGGGGTAATTCGGGCGTTAAAAATCTGAATCATGAACGGGCAACGTTGTTATTATTACGCTCTTTGAACTTTCGCCCCGCCGTTTAAGGCTAAAAAAGACCGCTTTTTCTTTTGTATGAGAATTTCCACTTCGCTTTTGTGTCTTTCCCTTTGTTTCTGTACTGGCTCTTCTTTTGTGCCTAAGTTAGGTATGCTGTTGAATTAAAAAGCAAAATGGCGAATTTCTTTTTGCTTGTCGTTTTATTATACTACCTTATTAACAAAAAAAATATCAAAGAGGTTGCAAAAGAATGCTAACCCTGCATTAGTGAGGATATTTTCTTACGGCATTAGTTCGGTGCGGTACCAGCAACCCCAAAATATAAATAAATATAAAATATAAAAAATGACAATATTAAAGCTATTAAATGGAAAACATATTTTATTAGTCCAAAGGGATTTAGTCCCGAAGGACTATTACTTTCGTTTTGCGATTTTGCGTCGGAAACACAAAAACGGCGTATCACTTTTCAAATTGTTGCCACTAAATGTTATCGCTCTGCATTAAATTTTAAAAAATGAAAAATCGGCATAAA
>KK118391.1:349948-419811 GCA_000611955.2 Stegodyphus mimosarum
GCAATACCAACGTTGTACAGAAAAACATTTTTATCTCCAGCGCGTGAGAGTGTGTACCGAAATTTCTAAAGATATGCAGAATTTAAAATTATTTTGCGATATTGCTGTTGAACTGAATTTTATGGTTTAAGTGCGAAGAACATGGTATTTAACAAATAAAGGTAACACACAAAACGTTAAATAAACGCCCCTTTGGACGTAATTTAAAATTTGAAACCTTTCAGATTTTTTTTTTAGTTTCACAATATTAAAAGGAATATTATTATTTGATATTTTTTAATTTTTTTTAAATTAAGTAAAAAGATTATATGTAGTATATTAATAATTTTAGATTTTTGGAATACTTACTTTTATTTCGAATAGTACACAAGATATTAATAAAAATCCAATATTATTTCTAGAGAAGTATCGTTTTGCAGTTTCTATGGACAACATTTAGAGCATTGTTTTATCTTCGTGATATGTTCTTCAGAGAGAAATTTCTTGTAAGTATAACAAATGTTCTTTGTTTTTCTGTCTTTTGATTTTGGGCACACAGAGCAACAACTCTGAGACTGTAATTTAGATAACACTGTATTTGTGTCAGTTTATAAGAAAAACTGAGCTTTCCTTTTTCAAATCTTGTTTCTTTTCAGAAAAGTTTTCGGCTCCCTTTCCTTTATGAGATCTTGCACTGATTTTAATATCAGTTCTTTTAAAAAGTGGTGTAAGGTTTTATATCTACAAATATTTTTCTATAAACTACATAATCATTAATTTCAGCTGCATTCAGCATGGCGATAAATATCGTTAAGTGGTTTCGGACTATTTCTGGTTACGTCATACAAGGAGCATATCTGATCCACAGCACCAATGTCTCTATTTGTATTGTTATAAAAATTTTTAATTTCTGGCTTTTATATTAGAGATTCGTTATCAATTACCAACTCATAGTGCATGAAGCTAAACATTATGAAACCTTTGTCTTTTGCAGAAATATATGGTATTCCATTTATATATTTCTGAAATCCAAACAAAGTTTAATGTTTAATGTGTGAGGTTTTAATTAAACTAACAAAGTTTTATTTTAATTTTCCCTTTTCTATCTGTTCTCATTTCAACTTCCCGTTAGAATAAGCGCGCGTTTCAGCCTTATGTTAATTTGAAGTGGAGCCAAGTTATATTTAAACGAAAGGTAGAAACCTTTCAGTGTGAGAGAGCTTTTAGTCTCAGACCACTGTTACTCTATTCGACGTTCGTCTGATTAGCTAGCATTTAAATTCTAAGCCATAGCTCTGTTACGTGATTACTTATTGAAGTAATTCGAAGTGCGTCAGTATTAGTAAAATCTTGCTACGCACCATTTAGTTTAGGGGCCAATCTCGCGTTCATAGCTCTGCGAGCAACGACTACTTAACTTCTAATTAGTTTTAGTTTAAATTAATTTGATTGTTCATTTTAGACCCAAGTGCGGTCTTTATTTTCTGTATCCCTCCCGAGTTGGGAAGTGGCTGTACATAATCGTGGTTTAATAAAAGAAGATTTAAATCCCTCTGAAGTGTAGTTCTTCTACCACTTATTCACAGTATTCTACCACAGAACATAACTCCATTCAGCTCCCTTTTCAAGATCAGGACTTTAAGCTGTCACGAAGATGTTTTCCCAGAATATGCACCGAACACTCAGTCCTGACAAATATCTCTATTAACGAATCTCTGTTTTTACAGTTGACTAATTCTGGAGGCAATTCTTTTTGATTTTCTTTAACTGTTCCGACTATCTTAAGGACCTTTGCTTAGATCTATTGCAAGGTCATAGTTCATAAACCAGGTATCATAGTCACGTTACTTCCCGTATCACTACTCAGAGATACAGAATACACTTCCATGTTTCATACATAAAATGCTTTAGCATCAGCTAAACAAAAATATTTTATTCCGTATTTATATGGTTTGCTTGGTAGAAATTGAAGAAAATGCATTTTTCTAAATACAGCAGTCATTTCGCCAAAAAGTAAGAAATTCAGAGATAAAATGGAATGATCTGCAATTTTTAAAAATGCCTCCAAAAATCTCTTATAGCAGCAATTTTTTTCTCAGATTTGCACTGTTCTCGTGTTGTGATATTATCAGATCTAACACAGGTTAGAAAGAAAACGAATTAGTAATGACGTATTAGTTGAAAAATATCTATACCTGTTCATCCGTTTGCCATAAATCATCCAAACTGAGTTTACTGCCTTAGTAAAATCCGACTAAATAAAAAGGAGCCATAAAAGATTTATTATCTTACATCTGCTTCGTCTGTATCTCTTGTTCAACTTGGTTCTTTTACGCTTAGCTTTCTGTTCATCAATTAAAATATTAAGGCATTCTACAAGGATTTTTATCATTTTTGCAGTGATAAATAAATTCCAACAATCAACTGGGTTTGCAAGGTTTCTTTTACCTTCTTCGGAGTAAGAAATTTAAGAGCAGTCTTATGCTTTTTTCGTACGCGCAGAACTCTTAAGAGTTTCTTTTAACAATTTTGACTTTTGATTTTTACTTAATAATGTTTATAAGAACTACTTTTTTCTTCACATTTCTTTTCACTTTGATCACAATCCTTATCATGTGAGCTTCCACTAAAACCATCCTCACTTTCACTATATTCACCACAATCGGATTTATTACTTATTTCATCTATTAAACTATGTAAATATCTCTATTCTTCTTCTTATCCGAGTTGAGATATTTAAGTTTAAATAACTATAAAAAGAATCTGGTAAAAAAAAAATATGCATACTCTACGTTTACTTACTCGCTTAGAACAGCGGGGTTCTACAGCACCCCAAAATCCTTAAACCCCTCTTAAGAACGACGTCCTCTAAAGAACGACAAAAGGCTAGAGCACCGAATTGTAATTGGAATTTTTTCAACTATCATCATTTTTAGAAAATATTTTACATCTGCATTTCTCAAAAATGCTGCGCCACCTGGTGAAAATAATTACAAACAGTTGCTCTGAATTACCAAGTTACAATAACGCAGGATTAAGTTAAATTTGAAAGCAAACCTTGATGTGGATTAAACATTTTCTTATGCAATAACTTCTACATATTTCAAGAAAGTACTTTTAAAACTGAGGTTTGGATTTAAATCTGAATTTTTTTTATAATTTGAAACATCGAGTCGTCAACTAAACTACAGTGGAACCCCTATTTGTTCGTTACATTCGATCTGATACTAAAAATGAGTTACCTCAGAAAAACGTGTGAAACCTGGATGACGAATAAAGAAAAAAACTAATTAACATTATCATGTCTATCAAAAAAATAATAATACACCTAATTTAAAAATAAATCATATTATGGTTTAATTATAATTATTATTACGTGTAGTTATTAAATTGACTGAAATATCAACACCACATCACAGACAAAAACTGCATGCTAACTTCTTACACTTTGCATGAATTCATTTGAAATGTAAAATTTCTCAAACTTAGAACTGATCAGAACTAGCAAACTTAAATGCTAATTTCCGACACTAACTGAGCAATTGTTTGCTCTAGTGATTGACGAGTGAAGGAGAAACTTACTTCGCTTCGTTGCTGTGTTTTCTAACTTCCTTCGTCAACATTTTAAAATTTCCGAGTGTATTCAAATATTTATTCTTTGATACGTGCAATACATGTCAATATTGTACTCAACCCTAATACATTTCAATTTATAATTTCTCCTGAAGTGTATAAGGATGGGAACAAACAATACTCTATTCATTAAAACTAACGGTTTCAATATGTCTTAATGCATAAAAGATAAAAGTTTATATATAAATGTGTCTTTGTCGAAATGACAAGCAACAGGTTTTATATTACATAAATTATATTCAAAGTAAAGGTATGTTTTTTAATGCTAACGCAAACGAATTAAACCTCAAAATCACCCAAATCAGACATCATAGTGAAGTACTGTATAAAAAAAGGAAATTTTATAACTAGAGCTATTTTTCAACATATAAGGAGTTTAATTGTTTAAAACATTTATTTAAATTTTCGTTGTGGAAAAAGCTAAAAAAAATTCTTGAAGAAAGAAATCATTTCTAAAGTCATTTTGCAGCTAGTTTTTTATTTTTTTTTTTAAATCAGCATTACAAAAGTATCAAAGGTAATTTGTCAAAATGATTTTATAAAACTGTTATAGCTAAAATATAAATTCAGCTTTCTAAAATTAAAATGAAAGAACAAGAAGGAAGCTTGGAACTAAATTTCTTTTTCCCATAGAACTCAACCTTTTTAGGTAAGTGCAAAATGCTGCTGTAAAAATATAATCCCAAGCAACGCGAAAAATTAAATTTTAAAATTTTGGAACCATTTTTTAATTAGTAGATACGTTTTTAGCAAATTCAAAATATGATAAGAAAGATATTGAAGAAAAAGTACACTGAAAATTGTTTAGGAAATTACACTAACACATCTAAGGTTTCGAATGAGAATGACATTGCAATTTACATTTTCTGGAAAGAAATTAGTAAAAATATTACTGGCTGCAATTTTTCAGAAAACGTAATTCGTCTTTACATAATTCGTCTTAACATAATTCGTCTTCATAATTCGTTTCATAACAAACCGTCTTAAATTAATTTATTAAACCTTAAGTTCTTTGCTTAGTTGTAAAAGCCAGGGCCATCAAAGGTTTCCAAGGAGACGTTTATTGGCATATCTATTTTTCTCCGAAAAAATAACGGAGGCGGGAGAAAGAGATTTAGAGTTGATTGTTAACGAACTGAATTGGTTATTGTGAAATATTATATCAGCATAATAAGATATGTGTTTCAGGGTAGCGTAGTGCATTTTAACCTACTCATTCTTTCAATGAGAGAGTAACTACTCAATTTACATTGGATACTTATTAAAACTGACCTGTCCAGTTTTCCAAATTTCAGTCAAAGTTTCAAATGCTCTCTTTGAAACATACTGCACACTAGGATACAACTGTTATTGCTTAGTTCATTTAATGAACAAAAAAAGAAAAGAGACTCTTGTCTACTTCTCTCGAAATCATGCTTGTTGAAGAAATTAATCATGAAATATCACTACTCTTTAATTTTCTCAGAAACGTTTGTATAGTCAAAAGAAATTTTTTTATGTGGGAGACGTGAAAATGAGCAATGACCTCGCCGGGACTCGAACCTGTACCTTTAAATACGCGCCGAGTGAGCTACCGTTACACCACAAAGATATACAGAAAGGAGAGAGAAAATACCTTGTATACTCCCCCCTTTTGAAAGGCGACTGGGGATTAGGGAACCCAGTTGTCAAATCTTGGTAGTGAAAAATCATCATCCGCCATCTTTTAGTTCGGGCGCCACTGTAGAGGCATTAGGTTACTTTGATGCTGAAGACGGGAAAAATAAGCAATGCCGTCGCTGAGCCTCGAAACTGGACCACTCGAATACGCATCGTGTGTGCTACACTTACACCATGAAGGTATACAGAAAGGAAGGAGAAAATACCTTATAAGTTTCTTAGAAAAATGTAAGAATTTAGAAAGGCATACACATCAAATTTTTTATCATGTCCTCTTAACAAGAGATAGATCTCTGTAAGAAAGGTCATGCTTAGATAAAGCAGCCTTTGGTAAAAAGGCAAGAAATAACGTATGCCTCGTCTTAGCATTAAGAAAGCCTGCCTTTTTAAAAAGTATTACATACTAGCGGAAGTACCCGATGCCAGTTAAATTAGATTGAGAGAAATGTATCTAACAACAGAGAGAACGATACCGCTGTAATCCTTCTCTAATAACGATGCAAAAAATACGATTCATAGTCATACCTTTTTCACTCTGTTGCGATATGGAACCCACATAAAGCATTTAGATAGAAAAATAAGCTAATTCTCTCTCATTATATCAGCAACAATGGCACGCATTTTTTAATGATTTTCGTCTTTCTAATCAAATAGTCGGAAAAGCTCAAGCTCCATCCAATATGTCACCTATATTTAATTTTAGTCGATTAAATGTGGTAAAGCATTCATCATAATTGATCAGAAATCAGTAACACGAACAAACACAAAAACAGACATTCTTCTTTATATGTACAGATTTCGTAAAACTTACAAATTTTTGATTAGCAAACTGTACGATTTGAAAGCGAGAAATAGCAACACTTTTCGAAATAAAGCATCTTTATCTCCAACGCGCGGGAAGACTGTTGCCACTCAGAAAAATAAGTGCTAAAATTAGCGCTTTCGGAGTTTTTAATTAATATTTCGGCTGATTAAAATCGTACGAAGTTGGGAATACCCGAAATGGCTCCCCACGAATTTTTGGAATCGGGAATAATGTATTTAACGTTTCGCAATGCTATTTTTATTTCATCGTAAATCTTCGAAATTTTTTATTAACAATCTCTAGAATTTGAAAGCAAGTAGTAGCAACAACTTTCGAATTTCATCTCCAGCTTGGGAAACTTTTGCCACTCGGAAAAACGAAAGCGAAACTTATCGTCTTTCCGAGTTTTTAATAATATCTCTGATTTTAGCTACTTTTTTGGAAAAAAGAGAACGTCGAACTTTTCCAGAACCCAGAAAAGAATTGTAGAAAGTTTGGTGACGATAGCTATAGTAGTGACTGAGTTATTAGAGGACAACGAAACACATAGACTTTCTTCTTTAAACATATAGATTAACTTATTTCTATCACGTGAGAATGAATGTTCAATCTGCCAGGTTTATTAAGTACATTCCTTAATTCTTTTGAATATTGTATATCAAAGCTAAATTTCACCTGTATATGTGCATCAACTAATTATCTCAGTGTGAAATAAGAGTAAATGAGCTGATTGCTAATCTTATGACTTAAATAGTCTTTTATGTTCCTTAGATGCGCGAGTATATGAGTCTTAATGATTTAAATAATCAACTTACATTTTTCCGGCGTAGTTATTCCATAGTTCGCCATTACAGGTAAGCAATCAACAAAAATCTTGACTCATTTCCCTTAAATTTCATAAATGAAACACACTTTTAACGTATTTTTTACAGTTTCTCAATGGAAGGCTTCCCATCCACCAGTGAAATTCGAGCAGATTTAAACATGCCTTCTGGTTCTAAGGGACAGTAAGGGGGCTGAAGTACAAATTTTGGAATAAAAAAGCGCTTAAAATATTAGATCACCTAAACATTTTTTTTACAAAAAACACGAACATTCACTTGATTATATAAACATTACAAACACCATTCATAAAAAAAACATTCAAAGTTATGTGTTGGTCGACTCTTTTTATATGCTGCAAACTTTGCCACTCATTTCTGAATTTCATGCTGAAATATGTTTCATCCTGCACTTTATTAAATTTCAGTTAATAAGGGTTCTTGGAATAATTTGGTTTATACGATTAAGGAAACGCAGGCGAGGGCTATCTACATTAGGGAGGCTATCTAGGGGAAACATGCTTATAATCTACTTTATACACGATTCTTGAAATAAAAACTATGTTCTTTAAATAAAAACCATTTCTAAAAATATAAATAATTTTATTTAAACTTTTACAATCCCAAAATTACTAAATCTTCAATCAACGTTTTATTTTTAGTTTTGTGAACTTGCGATCTTACGTTTTTTTCTTGCTGTTGCTGTCTACAAAAGTCATTTGCGTTTAATTTTCACAGAGGTGTTGCAAAAGCGTTTTTACGGCATGTGGCTCTGTGGTCTTACACTTAAATTAATGAAACTTAGTTTCGCGGGGTAACCTGGTTCGTATTATTGCTTCTTTACTCTGTAAGAGATCATTCAATGCTCGAATTGAAAACGCATAGCTCGTCGCGAAGGCCGTTTAAAACAAAAGAACCCATGAAGCCCAATTCTAAGTTCCTTATTATAAAACAAATACTCTTTTGACATTTCATAGTATCTTACAACTCAGCTAGTAGTCTTCGGTGGTAACACAGGCATTTTGACAATGACCAAAGCACTAGAAAATGTTTACAGTCAACTTCGGCTTTATCTTGATTTGCTAGATGCGTGGCTTACAGACTAAAAAATTTCATTTAATATCAAGAAATAAAATGCACTTTTATTTTGTGAAATTCAGTCAGTTTATTATCTATCCCCGTGTCATTTCAAGTAGAAATACGCTAGAAAAAAGAAGTAACATATTTAGGTATCATCTGTAACCACGAACTTCTTGTTAGACCACATTTTACCAAACTCAGAAACAAACTAGATATTTCAACAACTATTCGGCGTGCTATTTTAATTCTGGTGACTAACTTAATACACTCATGTCCATAAATTAAGGATAATGCAAAATCAGGCAAAGGAAGAGTTAGAAGCAAAACAAATTTGACTTATTTGTAAACCTTATTTATTAAACAAAAGGTAAAGAGCAAAAAAAGATGCTATATGTTTGATATAATTAAAAAAAATAGCGATTTTTTCTCCCTGGAGCAAATTACAAATAAAAACATATTTGCAAAAAAACAATATCACACTGTTGGTATGATTGTTAATACATTGCATGTCTCCCAGACGATGCAATACAGTCCGTACAACGCTTAGGCATGCTGAGTATCAAATTATCGATCTGATCTTGGGGGATATTACACCACTCAAAAAGCAATGTACTCCGAACTTCCGGTAGACATGTAGGAGGAGGTTGACGGGCTGCAACTCGTCGGCCAAGCATGTCCCACACGTGCCCTACTGGATTCAAGTCCGGTGAGAATGCTGGCCAGTCCATACGGGTGATATCCTCCGATTGAAGGCATTCACTTAGGATGTTTGCATGATGAGGACGGGCGTTGTCATCCATAAGCACAAATTGTGCGCCCATGGCGCCCCGAAACAAACATACAAGTTGTTCCAGAATGACGTCCCGATAGATTTGGCTTGTCATGGTTCCAATTTGAACATGCAGGTCAGTTCTGGAACCCAGAATAATTCCACCCCAAACGAGCACCCCTGCACCACCGTAACGGTGTCATTCAATGATGTTTTCTTGGTGATAACGGGTACCTGGAACTCTCCGTATGAAAGTCCGGCGAGAATCAGACTGCAAGCTAAACCTGGACTCGTCGGAAAACATCACACAAGCCCACTGTTGCGGTGTCCACAATGCATGCTCTCTACTCCATACTAACCGCAGGCGACAGTGCGTTGCAGTAAGTGGAACGCATCTGACAGGTCTGCGAGCATATAGACCAATCTGCCCTAAGCGTCTGTACACGGTCTGCCTTGAAATTGTCGTACCAGGGGCTGAAGAGAGCTTACCAGACAGGTCTGAGGCTGTGCTCCGCCTGTTTCTTTTGGCAGTAACTGCCAAATACCGGTCCTCATTCGGCGTTGTAATTCTGGGGCGACCTGTGCTGTAACGTCTACTCACATTATCATCATCTTGGAATTGTTGCAAAAGCCTGGTGATGACACTCTGGGCAATTCCGACTTCGTCTGATACTTCCAGTTGGGTACGCCCACATTCCAGACAGCCGATAATTCTACCACGTAAAAAATCATCCAAATGCGTCCTTTGTGTCATAACTATTCGGTTGATGCACTGAAATGCTTACAAAGCGCCGGCGAACAATTTTACTTCTTTGCCTGTATTCCTTATATGTCACTCTCTTACACTCTCGCATTGTGGCGTACCATCGGTGTCATCTGGTTACTTCCTGAAATTTGCATATGATTCTTGAAGATGTGTGTAGTGATTTTACAGGTGATATATTTATTTTAGATTTCCGCGTGATTCCGAATTATCCTTAATTTATGGACATGAGTGTATTTCTGTAGCATTTTGCATTTGTGCAGCTGAAGAAAAATGTTCTATATTTAAACCTTTGAAATTGGTCCTGCAAATTTATGAATATTATGTTGGTTATTGTTGCTTTAATTCCTCTAATAATCGTTATTTGAAGTGTTAGCTAATTTCTTTAGCTAATTTCCGAACTCTTCTCAGAAAATATAGTCATTTTTCTCTTCATAGTAAGACGATATCATATATAACGGTAATCCGTTCAACCTTACTTTACGCCTTTCCCATATGGTTAGGTTAGGTTAGGTTAGGTTATTCAATTATGGCCAAGCGCACGAGGGCTATCTGCCTAAGGGGAGGAATGCCTTCATGGAGGACTTTCTGAGGGTAACTGGCTCGTATACACGTTACACATGGGGAAAACCACGAAAACGCCCATGCAGCCAGCCCGTTCACGGGATTCGAACCTCGGACAGAACTACCAGTGTTCAGCGTCTTTACCACTCGGCCGCTGTTGAGCCTTCCCATATGGGACATGCTGCAAAAATAAATTCTTCTAAATAAAGCCTTTAGATCAGACGTTAACTCGTTTAAAAGGAATAGCATGTTATATACTGATTCAGAAATCAAAATCATCAAAATATTCATTTCCGAAACTGCTCACATGTTCTCAACGTTTGCGTCAATATTAAACATCAACAATGCACTAGAATTTGAGTTCAGAATCTTCAGCCATGACCACAAGGACAGAACGCATACCCAGCTACAATTCCTTTTGTAACAATTAGCTTCATTTTAAGGTGCTTTGTCATCTTCACATACGAAAAATTTTAATTTTCTTCACGGCCATCTTTCTGCTAATTATTACACCAGACTCTCGTTACCTGCGAGGCGAGAGTGCTATTTCCTGCAACTTCAAAATACCAAATAGGGTGTATCAGTACAGGACAGGACAGGACTAAGTGTGGGAAGCACCAACACATCGCCACTGGCAAAACTGGTGTCGCTCCTTCACACTAACCGTCTTGAGAAGAACACCTCCACGGGGCGCATTTACACCACCCATCAGTGTTAACTGAAAAGTTATTATCAGGGCATACATAACTTGTGGTACAGAGCATGGTCGGGAGATGCAGTTGCTGGTGAGCGGTGACAAACTTTCAGAAGAGATAGAGTATACCTAGACGATGGAAAATCACTTAGCAATACATGGTCAGAAACGCTTTCCTGGCGCGGTAGTGACAATGGAAAATGACACAATCAAGAAAGAAAGGACACGAACGGGGTGAGAAAACATGTTTATTATTCAGAGTACAGCAAAAACAAAGAAAAATACAACATGAAGAGACAACGATCGTTATCAAAGAAGGTGTTCGAAATTACGACCCGAACTGCGATGTAGGAATCGTGCGTCTTCCATGCTATTTTTCATTTGTGATGCAGATCTTCCATGCGCCGGAGAAGTAAGGCATGCATCACGGTCCGGGTCGTAATTTCGAGCACCTTCTTTAATGATGATCGTTGTTTGTTTTTGTTCTTATTTGTTGGTTTCTGCTGTACTAAACCCAATAAAACGTATTTTGTCTCACTGTTTGTGTCCTTCCTTTTTTGCGTTTTGTGTCTTCACTACCGCGCCAGGAAAACGTTTTCGACCATGCATTGCTATGTGATTTCCCATCGTCTAGGTGTACTCTATCTCTCCTGAAAGTTTGTCACCCCTGTACAGATACACCCTGTACATGTTTGTTTAAAGTTCGCAAACCTACACATGTGGCCCAAAATGCATGTATATAAACTTCATTTCTTATTCACAGCAAACGTATAAAATATTAATTTATAACCTATAAATTCAAAATTCTAAAACAAGATGAGAGACAAAATTGATTCCAAAACAAAAGACAGATTGTAGAGATATTAGGTTATTTCAAGGCATGAAAGATGAAAAATGAGCAATGCCCTCGCCGGGACTCGAACCACCTACCTCTCGAATATGCGCTGAGCGTGAGGACCACTACACCACGAAGCCATGCTAAGACGGCGTGAAAAATGCCTTATAAGGTCTCCACGAGTAACTGACGTGAAAATGTAAAACTTCTGCTGATACAGTATATAAATGAGTTACCAACTCACCCCAAATTCAAATTGATGATAGCATTTTTTGACATTTTTATTTGGTTTGGCTTAATTTGACTTTTAGCCCACAACAGGCTGTTTGTCTCGAAATGGATTATGCGTGGAGTCGCTATACATGCGTCGTTTCGCATTTCATTCTAGTTTGCTGCCATTCGAAAAAATGTAAGATATTTACCTTTAAAATTAAATCTATTGCGGATTATCAGTTTAAGCTCTTTTAAAGCAATAGTTGCAATCCAAAATAATACTCATTTCTTACATTTGAATCGGATTGATTTAAATAATAAAAAGGAATTTAATTCTTCATCTATTTAAGTAAAAATATTCAGTATTTTCACAGAATGACGTTACATATTTTTTATTATTTATTTCATATTTTGTAAATGTTTAATGAATTTTTGATTAACTAATTCGACAATTTGAAAGTGAGCAGTGGCAACATTGTATGGAATGAAACAATTTTACCTTCAGCGCCCGGGACTGCTCATTGGAAATCCTAAACATACGCTGTTTTTAAATACTTTGTAATTTTGTGTTGAATTGAATTTTATAAGGTGTTTAGGCTAAAATTAATGCACAGAATGTTAATAATAAAAAGACAGAAAAAAAAGTTTTATAAAGCCATCTTAATAAGAAAAGCTGTGCATTGATATGATGACCTGAGAAAAGAAATTTATATGATGAACTGAGAAAATTATGCCAACAGTTAACACTGCAGCGCTCTAAACGTATACTGCTATACTGCTTTTTAAATCATTTGTAATTTTGCTATTAAATTGTATATGGCACAAGTGAGAAAAAAGCGATGCTAAATAATAAAGCTAAACATACAAAAAAGTGGGTTCGCAGGAGTGAGTCAACAGTAGACTGGTAGACTGAGAGTTCAGTCAGTGTGTAAAAAGCGTTAACTTTTTTGGGTGACCATAAAAATCTGAAACCTTTCATTTTTTTTTCTATTTAATTTTAAAAAAGGCTTTGAAAATTTTAAATTTCAATTACTAATGATTTCACTTTATTTTTCGACCTAATTATTTAAGACTGAAAAAATCATTCACAACTATGTAAACATTTGCGTGGAAAGTTTGATAATAATGATATTTTGCAAAACATTGGACAAGGAGAGTTTAAAAAAGAGATTGTTGAGGCAGGAAAGGTTGGTAAACTATGATTTAGTGTATTTTTACAACTAGGCTTTGAAACCCATTTAAATGAGCACTTTTTAACTAGAATTCCTTTCTTTATAATAGGTTTTTGCTTCTTATTTTGCCATTTATGTTATTGCCTTCTTATTTTGCCAAATAATAGGTAAATGTGATAACACGGTAGCCTGTCATCAAAGATATGTATTTATAATCCATTATATGTTGCTTAAAGCTTTAATGAGCACAAAATTTTAAAGGATGTTTAAAACTGGTATAGTTTTTAAGTTAATTGAATTGTCAGTGCGTATATACCACATAATATCAGTGTTTCAAATTATTAAGAAAACCCGAAAGCCATCGACTTTAAATTACAATTTGACCAACGATAACAGCTATTAATCATAAAATTTACATCATATCAAACATCTTGTTTTTATTTCCATCAGAAAAGAGCTATGATTACGCTAACATTTAAAATCAAAAATTTATCTACTATATCTGATACACTGTTCTGGCGCAAAAGCATTTTATAAAAATAAATATTTCTTATCTTTAAAGCCTTACAAAGTATAGCAGTTTTAATTACAAACTTCCTCGCACTATTTATTTGGGGGACTTTTTTATTGTGAAATGCTTTGATAAACAACTTTAAACTGCCGATGAAAAGTTTCTCCGAATAAAAATCTGTCCACAAGTTTTTATTTAGTGGCAATATAAAGACTATCGCGCGCTCTTTTCCACGTCGTCATAATTACCGTTTAACGGCGGAAGGTGGTGCTGTAAGACTGCCAAAATATTGCTATTTTTCACAGAAGAACTTTTTTATTATTCTTATTACTCTTAACAACCATATCTATCTTTTCACAAAGTTAGGGGGAAATTTTAAGCGCCCTGAAGTCATAAATAGCGATAAAATTTATCTTTTAAAAGACTGAAAACAATTTATTTTATGCTAGTGAAGTTTTCTTTGAAATTCGCCGCCTAAAAAATGGCAATTTCAGTAAATTTTAAAAAGGTGTTTACAAGCGTTTGGAAAAGGGGAAACTTATTACTTTTTATGTCTGCCTAAAACTGTCTTTTATTGTCTCTCCTTAGCCTGTAGCAGGCTTTTATAGATGTATGAACATTTCAAGGTAATTTTTCTAATCTCCCAAAAAGGATGTGAGAAATTTATGTTTATGTAAACGATTGAAAAGGCTTTTTTAATTTGCTTTCAATGTCTGAAAAGTAGCTTGTATATTCACTTTTTTATTAAGTCAAACATTCGATAATCAGTTTAAATTATCCTGAAGACTTTTTTATGCAAAATATCTTTTCTGAAAGCTTTTCAAAAAAAAACGAAAATATGATTTTGTGCTCGTACGAAACTATCAAATAAAAGTTTTTAAAACAATTTGGATTGTAAAGTTTTTTGTAATGCTACTAAACCTTTTTCTCTAAACATATTTGTTTGCTTAGTAAAGTAAAAAAAATTCATTGCGTAAGCAGATTTCCAAACTTATTAAATTGTCATTTGGTGAAACGTTTAGTTTATCTTCCTATTCATTTTTTCTAATATGTGTTTTTAAATATTTTGCGAAGCGAGAGTTTAGTCCCGAAACTCGATTTTTGTTCTCATCACTTTTGTATTCGAATCGCTTTTTAAAATGTTGCCATTAAATATTATTACGATATATTATTTAAAGAAAATTGACGGAAGTTAGGCTTTTTTTAAACGATCGCTGGGTTTAGATGCGTAGTGCTAGTTTTTAAAATTTGTAATGTTTCTTAATTTTTATAATTACGAAATTATAACTGGTTCCTTAAGATCTCTAATTTGACTTTCAAAGGGAAATAGTGCATTACTTTCAAAGGTGAATGTTTATGACACTGAAATCAGCGTTTAGGACAAGCGCGAAAGACAAACCTCCCTTTTTGATGCCCGTTCTTTCAATTCATAATTGGTGGCGTATTCTCACTAGCATGTTCTTTAGGAATATTTTTCAACCAAGTAGTATATGAGCGTGAGGATGCTTCTATATTGAAACTCAATTTGAATAAAAACAGTTCTACACAAAATAAGCACCAAATGGATTATTATTCCTTCTGCTGGTCAACAATGATATCTTGATATAAACCGATTTTTAAAGTATATACAAGTTGTAGAGACATCGCGTTATTTTGAAACCAGGAGACAAGAAAAATGAGCAATGCCCTCGCCGGAACTCGAGCCACTGGCATCTAGAATACGCGCCAAGTGTGCTGACCCCTGCACCACGAAGGCATGCTAAGAAAACGGGAGAAATACTTTATATACTCCTCCTTTTAAAGGGCGTCTCAGGATTATGGGACTCATTCGCCAAAACCTGGTGGTGAGGAATCGTCATCTACCACGTCTTTAGTTCGGGCGCCACTGTAGGAACATTAGGTTATTTGGAAACAAGAGAGATGAAAATTGTGCAATGCCCTCGCCGGAACTCGAACCACGGACCTCTCGAATATGCTCCGAGTATGCTGACCACTACACCACAAAGGCATTCTAAGAAGGCGGGAGAAATACCTTATGAAGTAACTGGATCTTCATTCACAAGTGTTTCGCATACTTCTTTACAATTTTTCTAAAAAATCACTACTCCATTATACGAGCACCACGAAAAAACATCAGATATTTTTATGATAATAGTATTAATAAATTTTAAATATATTATAAAGAAATAGAACTTAAATTAGAACAGAAGCCATGAATTTAGAGATATCTTGCAACATTTTGGAAAAAATCATGTTTTTTATGTAATCGTGGTCACATAAACTCTAATAAGTATGATCAAGATGGTGGCGAGAGATGCCACTTGTGCATTTCTTATGCCATTTTGCACTGCTACACATTCTTTCAATTGTTTGCGTATGGCATCAAGTGTTCTCTGTTTTTTATGTTTTTCAACGATCAGAAAAATTGTACTACCTTCTGCGACAATTTTCTCAATCCAAGTAAAATTTTAGCTGAGCAATCTGAAACGACTTCAAGAAAACATTCTTTTGTTTCTCTACATAGGTCCCCAAAAATCCACTGTGGAGAAAGGACACATCGAAGGTTACTCTTTCTTCTGGTAAAAAGACTTTCGTCAACCTCTACTATCCTGTTATTTCAGCTAAATTTTAACTTCAGGTCTATATAATAAGACATGAGCGCAAACCTCCCGCATATAATTGTTCCAGTCGATGACTGCTTTGCGCTTCATTTTTAATTGCATGTTTACAAAACTCAGTTTAGGTCAATTCATGGCACCAACAGTAGATAAATTTTACAACCGTAAGGAAATTTAGGCGCGATCCCTCAAACTAAGTGTGAGATCTGGCAATTATTTTTTTTCAACAAGATCTATGGTTGCAATGCCATTTTGGTGCAATCGGTGAAAACGCAACATCATTTCATGATTATTTTTACAAGATCTTCGCCTGTGAAGAATTCCATCATCCTGCAGTAATTTCACTGCTTCATCTTCATCTTCAGGTAAATTCTAGACTGCGAAATCCATTTTCTTTTTTTTCTCTATAAAAAAAGGGCTTTTAGTTAAATAATGTATACGAAGAAAGTCATCTATCAAATTATGTTTCTGACAGTCCTAAAAAAGGCTTCAAATCATAACACGAGAATATTTGGCTCAGTTTCACTCATAAAACGTAGATGACTTAGTTGATCACATTATTGATATCTTCGTCACGTTACTACACATTTTAACAATGATTAATGATTTAACAATGATTAATGGTTACTGATTTGTCGAGACTGATAATGTCTTTGTAATAATCTAAATATTGTACATTTTTGCTTAAGTTTTGAGATTCTATTGTAGCTCAACAACATTTTCACTTTTTTAAATTTTTTGGCGTATTGTAATGGCCTGTTTTGACTATCAAATAAGCCATAAATGAAAACTAAAGCTTTTGGGTTTATTGAGATATAAGCGTTCGCCTAAAATATGTTTTGCGTCTTAGAATTTTTTTCTCCCTTTCTTTTTTTTTTTTTTGTTTCACCATTAAAGAACGTTAAAAATTAAATAATGAAGAATTTATATGAATGTTCTTCAACATTGGGCAAAAAACGACGTCACCACAGCCACCGAGATTTTAATGCATGTAGTTCTGCACCCAAACATGGGCACCTTGAAGCCCAAATTTTAAATTTCGAATTTGGTTTTGATTTATTTCATATTTTGTACAAATTTAACGAATTATTTAACAAACTTAGCAGTTTAAGAGCAAGAAGCGAAAAAACTGTTCAAAATGAAATATTTTTATCTCCAGCGCGCCAGACAATTGCCATTCGCAAAATGTAACTATTCTATTTATCTTTCAGTTTCAGTCCACGAATTCGGCAGAGATCATTGTCATTGCCTTAACTAGAATACTTATCACCTCCACACACCAGCACTTCGCCGTTCAATAAAGGGAAAGATATTGAACTTTCAAATTTAATCTTTCTGTTACTCAGTAGAAGACCAAGTGATTAAAAAGCAATAAACGCAATTCTCAAAAACATTTTCGCGCTTTTCTTTAATTTCATTGATTTAAAAACAATTCATTTAATTCATAAGACGTCTAATTAGAAATATTAAATAATTTTATGAAATGGAACTGCCTGGACTCATTCAAATCATTGCATAACTTTTACTTCCTTGTACGAAGTAAAAAGGAAGTATTGTAATCGCAAAAAATTTCGGATATCATATTTCAGCGAAAATATCCATTTTGACAGCTATCGAAATGCAAGTTAACGATGATTTTGTTTGACATCTGTATGTAAGAAGAGAATAATGGACCCTTTTTTTTCCCCAAAAAAATTATAAATTTGATTAAAAAAGGATTCTGAAGAGATTTCTTTCGTGGCGTCTGTGCGTACGTACGTACTTTCGTATGTATATATGTATCTCGCATAACTCAAAAACCAGTAGCCTCTGCTATAACATGTAGATGTACACCTCCTATTTCGGTTGCAATCGGCAGCACCAAAAGTATATAAATATATGTACACATATATCCACTCTTTTATTCAGCTCAGTGAGCTCAGTTTCTTTGTTCTAATATGATTTGTAAATTGAGCATTTTTTGCTTTAAAAATAATTGAATTATGTCGTTCTTATCTTCCGGTTAAGGTTTTATGCCTTTAGTTAACCTGCATGTTTTAGTTATAGAATTATCAACAATTTAAAAGTTGTTTAAGTGCAGCTAAGCCTAATTTTTTTAGCCATCGCCGCCATATTTGTTTACATTTGAAACTTAGCAGAATAGTGGATTTGTTGCCAATATAGAGAAACTAAGCTTCGCAACAACAAAGATAACGCCTTCTTTTATTATTGCGAATTAAATCATGCTTAATTAATTCTGGAATTTATTCGACGAAATAAGTGTTAAACACTATGATGTAACCTGTAAGATAAATGTAAAACCTGTAAGAACAGTGTGGGAATGCAGCACATGCAAAGTTGCACTCTGCTTGAAAAAGAAAAACTGTTTCCATGAGTAATATAGAGCCTGATTTGTAGGGATGTGTTCTGTAGGCGGTGGTCACTGACATTAACCACCAGAAGTGGTTATTTTCTTCACGCGTCTTGGACAAATATGTGTAATTGTCGCAAATAATTTCATTGTAACACCTGATATACTAAATAAAACAAGAGGTTTGCTGAAAAATTTAATTGCCTTTTCCTGCCGCTCAAAGAGTTGAAAAGCCCTTTGCAAAATCCCTCCCCCCAATAGACAGACAGCCCTCGCGTTATTTTGCCTTAACTGATTAACTTAACCTTTGCATCACAATTGTTGTCTCATAACTATTTAGGGGTACGAAGGGAATGACAAAGCTTCCAATTGCAAATCAGTAATGAATTCTCCGAGACCCAGCTTCCAAACTGATTTAAAATTAGCATTAAGGAAATGACCTTATACTCAGTAGAAATTCCTTCTTTTTCTCTCAACTTCAACTAACATTGCTTTTCCCTTTCTGTTTTCAAGCAACGCAGGCAAACACGCGCACTTACGTATTTCTTCCACTAGATGGAGTGACAAAATGTTATTATTTGGAAGTGTTCATAGAAGAGAATTCAGTTGAGTTTGAAACCTTCGTACAGAAACCTAAGTCCAAGTTTTCGTTTCAGAAATGTACTGTTGTTACTAAGGGATTATATGATGAGAATTAAAAAGAAAGTGAAAATGAAATTACAGAACTAATGTGTAAGAAACTGCTATAACTGATTTGTTTTCCATTGAAATCTCGAGATATGATCTAACTGACACAAAGCAATCTCGTATCTAAAACTACATCCATGTTTCAAAACAAAAAAAAAACGGAGAAAATTCTACTTTTTCATATTTGTAACTGGTCTTCCTGTTCTTTCTTCTATCCGCAGGCTTTTCACGTAGTCAAAAGCAGTTCTCGCTTATCTACGAAAAACGCCTGCAGGTGGCGTCGGTACCGTCCAATCTTCACATTCTGAAGAATTCTTACGCTCTCTCTTTGCCGCTATATTGGAGGCTTCAGGCACTTGCTGATCTCAGCGCTTGCCGTTGTAAAATAGAACTGAAAGTACACTTTCATCCACAAATGCATTTTCGTTTTTAAAGAATGGAAGTTTTCAAGCAAAGAAAAAAATATTTTTTAAGATAGCTGCTATGCCATAGGTTCAGTGAAGGCTAAAGTTGCTATTTTGTTTCATAAATTTCTTAGAAAAACAGTTGTTTTTCCAATTAAGACTTGTCTTTTATTTGATATATAGGGTAAGGATTAACATTTGTTTTTTTTCTTATATAAAAAAATTCTAATTTGCTATACAAAGTAGGACAAAGAAAAAATCTTGATTCTACTTAACTATACTTTTATATTTGTGCATTATTATTGTCAGGCTTTTGGTTAATTTAAGAAATTGATGATTTTTTAATATTACAGGTTTAATATTACAAACTATTACAAAATAAACTTTTATTTTTAATGCAGTATCTGCATTTAAATAGATATCATAAGTATCTAACACTTGGGAAATACTTTTTTTATTTTATTTATTTATGTATTTTTTAGTTCTGAGATCTGTCGAGAAATTTACGGATCTCCAAATCTTATTCGTTAATTAATCATATTAGGAATATAGTAGTATATAGTTGTCGGACCTTAGAAACATCTTCTATGTTTCTTTATCTTAAACAACACGTTTAATTGCATTGAAATATATACACATTTTCGAAGGATAGAACAAATTTAGTTCGCTTCTATGACACAGTATTATTACGTCATTAAAATCCATCGTCGTCATTCTTTCAATACATCTCGAATCCAACTTCTAAACGAAAACATCAAACGAATTATACAATGAGCATCTCAGCGCCATCTGGCGTTCAACATTGGCACCACATTCTCTCGGCCCTCCGTGTGATCCTCCATGTGACACTGCAGATACAAAAGAAAATACAAAAGCAAAACAAAAAAGGTAATAAAAATAAAGGTTAAGTGTCTTTAGAGTCCTGATCCGTCTTTCAACTTAGCACAAAGGTAAAATAAGAAAGAAAAGAAAGGCAAAATAAGCAAACATCGTCTTCAAGCTTCATTTGCCGCAGGAACAGTAGTTAACGTCTTTAACCGCAGTTTCTTCGTCTTTAGATATCTTTTCATTCCTCTTTAGGAATCTTTCGTTTCGTTGTTAAGCGTCTTTCCTTTCATCGTTCAGTGTCTTTTCTTTCGTCTGTATACAGAAGATATACAATTTACTACTCTTTCTTCTTTAATTTTCTTCAATCTTCTTTTCTCTGTAGTAGTTCTTCTTTTCTCTCTTTTTTCTCTGCAATTGTTCCACAGTTTTAGAAATGCAGCACATGTAGCCATATAGTTGAAACCTTCAGGGCTTCCTTCTTTGACTAAATCTTACGTGTTTCCTCCTTTAACGGTCCAAGATACTTTGCCAAACTGCGTTCTTTTTATAGCTACCAAATCTTCGACTTTGTAAGATCTTGGTTCTCCTCTTCATAACTTATATGTCTTCTTGCTTTCGTCTTGGATTTTAAATATCTGTTCTTCGCGTGTTTTCTAAATTCATCTCTTTTAGCTTCAAAATTCGCTTCGATCATTTCAATAAACTTTTCAGTATCTTTAGCGTTCATGTTTGTACCAAAGAGCAATACAATTAGTGTCGTATCTACACATCGCTGGTATATCCGGTTAATATCCTGGTGCAGTTCATTTGTATGTTTCTACCACTGAGCTGGGTTTTTTAAAAATAACTTTGAAAGAACTGTCCGTTGGCTCTAGGCGGGCCGGTAGTAGTTAAATGATGCTTAATGTTCTCTTTAAAATAGTAATCGGCGAATTCAGTGGAGGTGAATGTTGTAGCTCTATCCGAGATTATTTGGGAAGGACTGCCAAATACAGTCATTTATACCTCCAGCTTCTGTATGACTGTAGCCGATGTTGTGAACTTGGTAGGATAAATTCATGCAAATTTAGTAAATGCACCAGTAATCACTAAGATGTACTTACAGTTGTTATGTGTACGTCCGAGGTGATCTAAATGGTCCAAAGGTCCAAAGTGATCTAAATGATCCAAAGGGTCCGAGGGGATCTAAATGACCCAAAAGTCTGAGGGGATCTAAATGATAAGTTTTTAACAGTTCTTTGTGTAGTGGATGTAAGAGACCTTTCTTTACTTATAATTCACAGGAACACAATCAACGCAATTTGCTATGATATTTTCTACTTTCTGTGTGAGTTTAAGGATAAAATAATACTCTTCTGTGCTTTTTTTTATTCTTGAATGTGCTTTCTCATGGACATTTCTTACGATTACTGCTTGCATACTTTCAGGCGCAATCACTAACTCTTTACCATCAATAAAGAAAAAACAATTCTATTTCTGTCGCAATAATCTTCATAACTAGAAATTCTAAGCAATTCTTTAATCGTTTTTATTTTACCATCCTTACCTTGAGGTGATTTCTACTTTGGTAAGATGTTATTTACTAAAACACAAAAAATATTAATGGAACATCTACTTAGGTCGTCCACATAAGCAATCCTAGTACCAGAGCGAAGATCAATCACATTATCAAATTCCTGTAATAATAAACCCAACTAGGAATACGAGTTAATAAATCACGTTTTGACATAGTCTTTGCAAACGCAGAACACTCAGTAACAATTTTAAAAGGAACTCCCAATATTTACTCACGGCACTTCTTTAATGCTTCTAGATTGCAACAGCTTCAAGTTCGTAACTAGATATTTCTTTTCAAGGTCTGTGGATTTCTTACTCATGAAATAGGTAGAATGTAAAGCATTATCGTCTGCAGACCTCTTCATTATCATTGCTTCATATACCTCTAAGCTAGCGTCAGCGTGCAATGCAGTCTCATAATTGGGATTAAAACTCCTGAGACAGGCTTTTCAGCTAATAATGATTTAATCGATTGAATGAATTTCTTTCCTCCTCTTCAACTTTAACCTTTCGCTCTTTTTTACAAGAGATCATTCAAGGACTTAACAATAATGGAATATTTTGAAATAAACTTCCTGAAATATCCCGTGAGTACAAGAAAACTATGAATTTGTTTCAAATTAGTCGGTTCTGGGAAATTAAGGATCGCTTTCATTTTTAAAGTAGATGGGAAAATTATTACCTTCTTCAAATAACATGACCCATGAATTCGATTCACTTCTTCAAAAAATGAGATTTCTTGAAATCCGTATTCACTGGCAAGCTTTAAGACTCGTTCAAGCCATGCGGTTTCTTCTTCAAAGGAGGACGACAGGATTAGTACGTCATCCGTATACCGCAAAACAATACCATTATTAATTAAATTTGAAAAATGGCGTTCATGTACCTCTGAAATACAGCCAAAGAATTGCATAGTCCAAAAGGAAACTTGAGAAATTCATATTTCCCTTCGTGTGTTACAAATGAAGTATACTTCCTACTATCGCTGTTTACGTCAACATGAAAAAAACCCATTTTTAATATTAATCGTACTAAACACGCATGATCCCTGCAACCAATCTAGAATATCTTCAATGAATGGAAATGAAAAATCTGTCCTTTACTTTATTCAGTCTTCTATAATCTATCCATACACGTGATGTTCCGTCCTTCTTTTTAACGATTATAACTAGGCTACAATATTCTGAAGAACTATATTCTACTATTCCTTGTGCTACCCATTCAGCTACTTGAGCTCCGATAATTATTTTTTCTAAAAATGGCAACTCAGGAGGCTGATGAAACCGAAATGTTCATTACTATGTTCGTTGGTTTACTCGTAGTTTGAAACGTTACATAACTCGAAACTAATTGTTGCATTTTGTGGGGGTTTTACTTATTCAAGTCAGTGTTCAATACTTTAACCTCACAAACACTAATAAGCGATTATTCGCTTATTAGTGTTTGAATAGAGACGTAATACTTACGAAGGATTAACTACCTTTTATTTCTCAGAATAAATATGATACAATCAACTCCTAACTCGGAGTGTACAGTAAAGCCTCCACTTGGGCTTGAACTTAAATGAATATGAAATTAAACTTAACTAAGCTTAACTAAAGCTAGCTGAAAGATATAGCCGAAGCTATCAAGATTCTAAGTAGTTGGCCCCTAAATCTTAATTAAATCGGCGAAGCCAAGCAAGGGCCTAAAGTATGGCCGAACGTAGCAATAGCTTAGAGAGACGTATCCAAAAGGTAAATGCAAGCTAGTCAGGAACTCAGGCTCTCTCCAACGAAGTCGGTGAAACATCGACTTAGATACTATTCTTTACTCATTTGCATTAGCCGCTTTTCTGAAAATACATTCTGGTAGGAAATTGTAAGCTGAAACTAGAAGTGATAGGAAAGATGCATAAAATAACTGTTAATAAAATTAGGATAAACCTTACAACCTTATCTCTGGAAATATTTGGAATATCTGATTCAATATTTACTTCAATTTCGTCATAAGTCAAATTGATTCGAAGAACTGACAACGTATTTATTTCTTTTATGCACTGAGATCTATTTCCAATCATAACTCCATTTTCATTTATTAGAATGTCACCTTGCATTAACACATTAAGCCCTGCGATGACTTCACAAGACATAGTAAAATTCTTTGGGAAGAGTTACTAGAAAGTTGGAAGTGAGAAACGTAAATATAAAGCTAAATATATTTGACCAAGTAATTTGTAACATTTAGATTTTAATATGATTTCTAAAATATATGCGAAGTCTTCGTTTCTTTTCCCCTGTTATAACATCCTGGATTCAACTAAACTCAGCTAGCTCACTTAGAATCCGTTTGAAGTGTTACATGGGTTCTAAGGGTGAAATCTTACCCCTAGAATTTCTAAACTCTAAAGCAAAGAAACACAACACAGAAATAGGATAACTTTAAATTTATTCAACTTTGCAACCTGTGAGAGCTAAATTAGAAGTCTACTGCGCAAAACCATTAGTAACTAGAATCTGGCTTAGGTATAAGCTTCCTTCAAATTATTAAATATTCAAATAATTTAATCTATCCTAACAGATGCTTCAAAATTTGCCTAAGACCACCACAGAGGTTCAAACCTTTTTAATTACCAACCAAAATCTATCATTTACTGTATTTAGTTTGAAGCCACCGCTGGAGTGGCCAAACGAGAGCGAAACTTTAGTAGCAATTCAGTGGCAGATGGAAGGCCAAAAGTTTCAACTATGCGCAAATTCTTCTAAATTTGTAGTAAATTGTTTGTCACTTTGTTCTACATAAAGTCTGAAATGAAATAAATGAAACAAATAGGAAAGATGTAAATTAAATAAAATTCTGTTAGCAAAGCTTAAATATAAATGCCACAGTGTAACTTGAGTGGGAGCTAATTTTCCATAGAAATCCTCCATAAAGACATTCCTTTTAAAACAAATGCCCTTTCTTGCCCTATTATAATCGCTTGTTGATATTTCCCTGCTACTCGTTTCTTCCATATTATTTGCCTGCTAGCAACCGAGCGTTAAACTAGTTGAACACTGATAGTTTAGTACGGGTTAAATCTCGATGAACGTGCCAGGACTGCGTGTTCTGTGCATGTTCTTTGCAAACATTTTGAAGTAACTCCTTCTAAACTACAGTCCTGCTCTGGAACAGTGAGCTGAAAAAAAATAGCTTTGTTCTGGTGTAGATACTGTACTGGAGAATGCACGTGGAGCACGTGAAAGGAATTTAAAATCCTCTTTTATTAAATCACTATTATTTACACACTTCCCAACTCGGGAGGGATACAGAAAGTAAAAGACCACACTTGGGCCTAACTTAACAATCAGATAAATTTAAACTAAACCTAAATAGAAATTAAATTAGACTTTGCTCACAGAGCAATTCGCGGAGTTTGGCCTCTAACTAACTGGTGCGTAGCAAGAAATACTAATACTAGCGCACTTCAATTTATTTCAATATGCAATCACGTAGTAAGCGTTATGGCTTATAAATTTAGCTGCTAGCTGGTCAGGCGAACGTCGAGCAGAATGACCGTGATCTGAGACTAAAACTCTCTCACACTAAGAGGTTTCTACCTCTGGTTTAAATAGTACTTGGCTGTACTTCAAATTAGCATAAGCTGAAAACGCGCGCTTCTTCTGACGGGAAGTTGAAACAGAGAGAAGATAGAAAACTTGGTTATTTAACTAAAACCTTACATACTTCCCGCCAGAATTGCGGTAGTTAAACTACTGTGGTCCAAACGGACCATGTTGAAACTCGCAATTCTAAACAACTAGTCAAAATTTCACTCTTCTAAACTTAGGCCAACTCTTACAAGGCAATATCTGTTTGTGAAAACTTTTTACAGAAGAAACTTTCTTGAACAACAGTCTTCAACATTTTTCTTTCATAAGTCTTACTCCTTCCAGCAAAACCCGGAAGAAAAGGAATTTTAGTAAAACATAATAACAGAAAATTTCTAGGTACAATTCCTTATTCTTACCCGTGTAAATTCGCAAACACACATTGTCATTCAAGCACAATTAAATTCTTCCCCCCAATGCTCTCTCACCGGTGTTGGATGCAAAGCAAACCGCCATTGCGGGTTTTCTGTGTTCGGGGTGTTCGAATCTTCCACCTACGATCGACTAACATTAGTTAGAACTTGACATACGAGACCTCAAAAAACGCCCTATAACCAGCTAAACCTGAGGTTCTCACTAGCTTTATATCTAACACTTTAAGTGTATTTGGTGGAGAGCCTATTTAACACTTGCATTCTAAAATTACTCAAATTTTAACTTTTCATGCATACAATTCGCAGTTTTCACACACAATTCCCATTGGTAGTGCACTTAACGTGCATTGCTAGCATAATATTATTTTTTACATTTTATAACACTTTAACAATTTTATAGCAATCATGAAATACAAATGTAGGTTAAATTTCTAAGCTTACAGCAAGTGCTTCATATTCCTTTCTCAAGGTACTTTCTCGAAATATCACATTACATTGAAATAATAGTCCACAGACTAAATCGTGTTCTTCAATTTTCCGATTTTTCATTCTAGACATTTTACAAGTCTTTTGACAAAGCGTCATACAAAATCATTTAGTTAACATTTTTCTTTTCAGCAATTCATTGCTTTTACAAAATTAATCTATTTACAATGCTTAAGAATCTACTTTACAAACATTAAGTAATTTTAAGTCTTTAAGAATTAAAATTTTTTTTTTAAACAAAAACATTTTTCTTTCACGATGAGAACTTATCGCCCACTTGGCGTAAAACTCGACCTCGCTTGAGGTAAAATCGACCCTGCAACTTGCAGTACACTCGAAAATTAACTAAACTTTTGAACACGAAATTCTACTTATCTTGTTATGGTCATCCATCCTTTTCTTGGCCCAATCCTTGAAAGTTGAGTATGTTGCAGCTTGGTTCAGTCTCCTTGACTTTGGTTGTTGGTCCTTGGGAAGTTGCTCATCTCTTTTCCTTTTACAATTCCGTCGTTGTATCCTCGCTTATTTGCTCCTATGAGGAGGTTTTTCTGCTGGGCGTTTGGTGGACTGGGTCCTTCGCTCTTGGGCCCTTGTTCGTTGGTTCCTGCTGTATTCGGGACGTTGATTCTCAGGTTGCAATCGACGCTGCTTGCTTCTCAGGCACCTGTCCGATGATTCCGCAGTTCTTTTGGATACATTGGGCTTTCCTTGCCCATTCTGCTTTCATCTCTTGGTTTGCTCGTAGGTCTGCTCACCTGCATCGTGAGACTTTCTTTTGAATCCACATTTCTGGTTCTTACTTCTACTTTGTTGAGGGGGAGCTTTCTTTTTTTGACTTTTCGATGCCGTTGTAGCTGGTTCCTGCTGTTTTCGCTGAGATAAATCTTCCGTGCGACTACGTTGGGTCGGATCCTGAAAAAAATCTTTAAATATTGGCATTCTGTTTCTATTATAAAATGGCTTGATCTAATCCACATTTGCCATGATTGTTTGTCCATCCTTTCTTTATAATATAACCACTGCCTGTGTAACGTTCTCAATTATGAAAGGGCCTTCAAAACGCGGAAAAAATTTCCCCACCTTTTCTTCTGGGGCATTTGACAAGTTATGTTTTATTTTCAGAACTTCATCTCCCACATTGTACTTGACCCCTCTTCGCTTTTCGTCATAATATAATTTTTGTTTTCTCTGGGCCATTTCTATATTTCCCGTCGCGTCCCGTATCAACTTTTGTATATCACTTATTTTAAATTCTTCTGCCCTTTCCTGGACAAAGAAAAGTTTATCTAAGGGTGTCAAAATTTTTCTTCCAAGAAACAGTTCAGCGGGTGTTTTTTGTGTAGTATCGTGTGTGGCGGTCCTAAGGGCAAATGCAAATTCATTTATATGGCTATCCCAGGTAGAGTGATAGTTTTTCACATAACTTCGAATTATTTTCACTACATTTCTATTCACCCGTTCCGCTATGTTTGACTGCGGACGATACGGGACCATCTTTAGATGACGTATGCCCAGTTTTGCACACATTTCCTCAAACATTTTACTAACAAACTGGGGACCATTATCGGAAATAACTTTTAGGGGCGCCCCGTATTTTAAAATATACTTATTTAGAATTGAATCTACTACAATTTTTGCAGACGCGCGTTTTAACGGAATTAACTCTAACCATTTGCTAAAATGATCCACTATAACTAAAAGATATCGGCTTTTGTTAACTTTACTTCGAGGGTAAGGTCCAAGTAAATCGATGCCTATTATTTGATTTGGGAATTCTGATTTAATACTATTTAGGAACCCGGCCGGGCGGAAATTAACATAATTATTTAATTGACATGTTGGGCACGACTGGACATACGCCCTAGTAAACTTTTGCAGTTCTGGAAAGAAAACTGCCTCGCGAACTCTCTGAACAGTTTTTCTTATACCTAAATGAGCCGAAATGGCACAATCATGCAACTCTTCTAATACATTCAACCTCATGCTAGCTGGGATAACCGGTCTATATTCATGATTCTCATTAGTAGCTTTCGTATAGAATAACAGTCCGTCAATTAATTCGTAATTTTCGGCCCTATTTCTTATCGGCACAATATCCGGATGATTGAAATTCTCAGGGTCGGCCAAATAATTGTATATATTTTTGAACTCCGGATCTTTTTTGAGTTCGGCTATTACTGTTTCACGAGAATCTAATACTTTGGATGTTAACATGGCTATCTTAATTACACTTCCATTTTCATCTAAGTTAATTCTGCTTAAAGCATCTGCCACAACATTTTCCTTTCCCGGCGTATGTTTAATTATTAGGTTATATTCCTGTAATTTGAGAGCCCACCTTATTAATCTGGGTGATAAATTTTTTCCAGAATAGAGTCTAGTGACCGCCGCGTGGTCGGTATATACAGTTACTGGAGAACTTCCAAAGAACACACGAAATTTCTGTACTGATGCTAACACTGCGAGAGTTTCTCTCTCTGTTGCGGAATAGTTTCTTTGGGTTTCATTTAATGTTCGGCTGAAAAAAGCCACGGGCTGACCATTTTGGGAAAGCACTGCACCAATCGCGAAATCTGAAGCGTCCGCTGAAATCTCTAATCCTTTATCCCCTTCTGGAAATTTTAAGACGGGAGCTTGAGTCAATGCGTCTTTCAGTTTTTGAAACGCCAAGTTGGCTTCTGCTGACCACGAAAACCTAGCTTTCTTTCTTTTCAACTTTAGCAGCGGCTCAGCTATTTTTGCAAAGTCTTTAATGAAGGACCGATAGTATGAACACATCCCAAGAAACGACGATAATTTCTTCGCTGTTTTAGGAACAGGATAATTTTTAATAGCTATTATTTTTCATTGATCCGTTTCGATTCCCATTTGGGAAATTTTAAATCCTAAATAACGTAGCTCTTTTGCGGCAAATTTATATTTGGACGCATTTATCTTTAAACCAGCTTCATTTAACAATGAAAACACTTTTCTTAAATCTTGTAAGTGTTGTTCCAGATTACTACTCGTAATTATAATATCGTCTAAATATATGAATGTGCTTTTACCAAGGACTGGTCTTAAGACGATGTCCATACATGTTTGGAACGTTGCCGGCGCGCCGGATAAACCAAACAGCATTCTAAGAAATGCGTACGTGCCAGATTTAGTTATGAACGCGGTTTTGTGTACATCTTCGGGTTTTACCCCATTCTGAAAATAGCCACTCGTAAGATCTAACGTAGTCACGTATTTTGTTGACGAAATATTTGGAATTATTTCTTCAATTATCGGGAACGGATATACAGGATATTTTGTAACTGAATTTAACTTGCGATAATCTATAGCAAAACGCCACCGCTTCGGGTGCGTAATCGGGTAATCATTATTTTCCTTACACAAGACAACGGGGCTAGCGTAACTGCTAGAAATTGGCGTGATGATTTTATTCTTAACATCTCTTTAATATGATGTTCAATTATTTCTTCTTTTGTCCTATCATATCTATATGGTTTTTGCCTAACTGGCTGAGCGTCCCCCGTGTCAATGTCGTGGTTCACCACCTGTGTGAAGCCTGGTACATCACTAAATAAATTCGCAAAGTGACTTACCAGACCTTGGATTTTCTCTTTTTCCTCTGCTTGTAAATGTTCCAAGTCCAGCTGCGGGGGCTTATCATTCTTCGCTTCAATTGGCTTCATATTTAATGTTAGTTCTCCCCCCTTGAAATCAATTTTTGCTTCTGCCAAACTAAAAAAGTCCACACCTAGAATAATACAAGTCTGCAGGTTACGCACAATATAAAACAGGATTCTTACCTGTTCGTTGTTGATACGCACGAACAATGGTACTTTTCCTAAACAGCTACATTTTTCTCCTTGGGCCGCTATGACATCCGTGTCTCTTGCACTAAAAATTCTGTAACGTCGAAAGTGCTTTTTAAAGAATCTTTCCGATACGAAGCTGCTTTGGGCTCCTGTATCCAAGAGGGCTGTCGCCGGTATGTTGTTAATTAGAACTTCAATCTTCGGTAAACTCAAATTCTTCACGACCACGGTGTTTAAATTGATTTTGGAAGGGTTTTGCGCTGCTTCGGACTTCTTCACCTTCCTTGAAGAAATCCAACTTAGTTTAAATTCTTCTTATTCTGGTTGCCCTCGGAATCTTTGCTTGTTCTTCTATTGAATTCCCTTCGTTCGCCGCTCGATTTAGGAGACACATCTTTCTTCGGCCATTGCTTCGCCTTATTCCCGTAACTTTGATTTTGCTTCTGCTGGGGTCTTGGCGAACTCCACTGACTTATTCGCTCAAATTGGCGTCGTCGCTCGTTGTCGGCTGTTCTTCGGCTTTCAAATTGTACTGCGAGCTCAAATAATCTGTCTAGCGTCGTTGGGTTTCTTAGTTCGATGAAATCTTGAACTTGGGGCAGTAACCTAGGAAGTGTAATTTGAATAACTTCAGGATCCGGGCGACTTCCATACAACAGCTTGAAAACTTGAATTTTTCTCAAAATAAAATTAATTAGACAAATCTTCTATTTTTTCTTGATATCGACTAAAGAGTTCCGCTTCCAGTCTGGCTCAATCTCGTACTACGGGAAATGCTTTCACCAAGGAATTTTTGAAATTTTCATACGTATATGTGGGGCTTCCTGGTTCCCCCAAGAGATTCTTTCCAATGCACTTGAACCAACTTAGCGCTTGGCCCTTCAAAGCGCTGGTAGCAAGAGCGACTTTCTGAAATTCGTGAACTGGATATAGCATGAAGTGGGAGTCTAGCTTTTCCAGGAAATTAATTACGGCTGTCTTGCCGTCTAAACTTGCCGCTGGCTTCATGGCTGCTCGCATGGTTTGTACGATGTAGCCAAATCCTTCTAAGCCAGGAGGTGCTATCTCAGGATTCTGGACAGGTACAGCAGGTATCTCAGGTTCGTCTTCTTGTCTTTGAGGCCATCCTTTTCTTTTTGTTCGGGCGCCACTGTCAGGACTGCGTGTTCTGTGCATGTTCTTTGCAAACATTTTGAAGTAATTCCTTCTAAACTACAGCCCAGCTCTGGAACAGTGAGCTGAAAAAAATTAGCTTTGTTCTGGTGTAGATACTGTGCTGGAGAATAACTGCACGTGAAAGGGATTTAAAATGCTCTTTTATTAAATCACTATTATTTACACACTTCCCAACTCGGGAGGGATACAGAAAGTAAAAGACCACACTTGGGCCTAACTTAACAATCAGATAAATTTAAACTAAACCTAAATAGAAATTAAATTAGACTTTGCTCACAGAGCAATTCGCAGAGTTTGGTCTCTAACTAACTGGTGCGTAGCAAGAAATACTAATACTAGCGCACTTCAATTTATTTCAATATGCAATCACGTAGTAAGCACTATGGCTTATAATTTTAGCTGCTAGCTGGTCAGGCGAACGTCGAGCAGAATGACCGTGATCTGAGACTAAAACTCTCTCACACTAAGAGGTTTCTACCTCTGGTTTAAATAGTATTTGGCTGTACTTGAAATTAGGATAAGCTGAAAACGCGCGCTTCTTCTGACGGGAAGTTGAAACAGAGAGGAGACAGAAAGATTTAAATTAAAATAAAACTTGGTTAGTTTAACTAAAACCTTACAAACGAAATGGTTACAGAGAGTTTTCACAGTTTTCTCATTGCACAAAATGGATAGGAACCAGTTTCCCTTAGAAGGTCTTCCTCGAAAGCATCACTTCGCTACCGCAGGTAATCCTCCGAGGAACTTTCCATTATTTAAGTAAATAAGCAAATCCGCAATATTTTATGATCATGTCTTGTTGCCAATAAATAACATCCGAATCCACGAACTTAAATATTTATGCCTCTTAGCTCTTACGTAATTGCAGTTATTATTGAATTTTTCCTTTGAATATCCATTGAAATGAATTAATTCTCTCCGGTCATTAATAATCTTAATTTTCATTTTCATAGCATAAACTGAATTTGACTCCTATTAAACTTCCATTAAAATTTCATGGATAATTTTTGACTATTTTACTGATATTTGTTTGCCTGAGTTTCTGCTTTCGCAAACTTTATTCTAGCTTGAAGGATTTTATTCTGTTTTACTTCATTCATCGTTAATCTTTACTTGTAGTCATTTACTTTTGCATTGATTTCATATTTATCAGAAAATTAAAAAGTAAAATAAAAAGAATTAATATGCAGTTTAGAAACTTATGATCAATAAATATTAGCCTCAGTTAAAAAGCACAATAATAAAAATTGACACTTAAATAGAAATTTCCAATAATGAATTTATCTACAGACAGGATTTGGGAACATTTAAGGAGAAAATTAATCATAAATGAAATTACCTGAAAAGAAATAATTTTCATTTTTGTGTGTGTGTGTGTTAATTTCTTGTCTCATTTTGTTAATTTTTTAACTTGTCAATTTAATGCATTAACGTTGCTATAGAAAAAGGAAGGTAACTTATTTGGGCTATCAAGCAATTTCTAGATGGCTGATATTACTCCGGTGTCTGTAAGACTCGCAGGCCCGCAAGCGGTAAAGTAGTTGAATATTGGTAGTTCGGTCCGAGGTTCAAACCTCGCGAACAGGCTGTATGGGCATTTTCGTGGCTTTCTCCATGTGTAATGTATATACGAGCCCGTTTCATTTAGAACAGTGATTCTCAACCTTCTTTTTTTTTTCTTTTTTTTTTTTTTTTTTTTATCTTTTTTTTTTTTTTCTTTCTTGTCACGGCACACTTTTAACGATTTCAAAATTTCACAGCAGACAAAGAAAAAGATAAGCTTAAAACTTGTTTATTTACCTATAATACACTGTGTAAAATAGTTTATGATAATAATTTTGAATGTAAAATAAAAATAATATGTACTACAAAAACAGCAGTACGTTTATTAAGGGATTAAATACAAGTTAATAATAAAAATACTTTTAATGAGACATTTGAGTTCGATTTTTTTTTTGATAATTTCATTTATGTTTGGTAGCAAAAATGACAACGCTACTCTCATATCGTCTTCTACATTTAACAGTCTTTACCTTTTATTTGTTTTCATGTTAGTTAATACTGAAAATTCGAATTCACACAAATGAAATAAAAATTGTAATAATATTTTTAAAGTTTTTTTGACCATCATGGGATAATCACATCAAATGCTAATCGAAAATGAATTAATTGATTCTTCCGAATATTTTAAAATTGAATCTTGATTATTAGAAAGCAAACTTAGTTCTTCTCCTTCATTCAAAGTTAATTCAAATACAGATTTATTCGTTATTACAAATGGATTACGAACCCAATCAAATTTTTTTGCATCTAAATTTGGAAAATAAAGAATACTTTTTTCCTCTAATGTTGTCAAATGGTCAATAGCAATTTTATGAATGGTTTTATTAAAATCTTTTGAGACTAGCTCAAACTTTTCCAAATTGCCTTCCTGAGCTTTATTCTTCTATAAAGTTATTTGCTTTGGGAATCCCACCAGTTTACCTGTTGAGTACATTTTCTTTCGGCCCTTGCATACTTGAATTTATACTTACTTTATTAAATATAAGAAAAGTGTCTGACAAGTAAACTAGCCTCCCATCTGCACCAATCAGAACTTCTCAATTTAAATTATGTGCTGAACATGTGCGAAAATGCTCAAAATGCGCTTTCCTCCAGAATACCAAAGTCGGCTTGGATAAAACAATCGGCTCGCTTCTCATGTGTACCGTATACTAGGATTAAACACATTATAAATTTTACTGTATACATTTCTGAAATTTCGAAAACTGAGTCGAAACTGAGTTTATTATGATGAAGAAGAAGAAAGAAACTATTAAACTTCAGGTTTATTACGTTTGCAAGTTTTTACCATAAGAACTGAAAACAAAATTTGTGTCGGAGAAGATGACCAGAGCTGCAGGTGTAGGGTTAGGAATGAAAATGCTGTAAAATAAGGGAAAATCCTACTTTGTTTCTGTCCCTTTTTCTTTGGTACATAGGAGCAAGGCGACCGTCTCAGAGTCTGGCTTTTGCAATTTTCTTCTTCGGACTCTACGATAGCTTACACAATGTTTTCAAGCTCAACTTCGACTGTGCTTCTCCGAATTAAAAATATGGATATGCGACCTTTCCTCAAAAATTTCCTATAAGTTGCTTATTGCGAGACAGAGAGGAGAAATTTGTCCTCGAATCCCAGCTGCAAAATTAGATCTGAGCAATTTTCTATTGCGTTAATCTAAACTAGCCGAATAAAAATTTTCTTCACCATTTCTTCCAAACAATATAGTTTAAATAAAGTTATTAAATTTTCAGTATTAATCGCTGACCTAAATAAAATGCATTATAACTATTAGAAAGCTTGTAACTAAATCAAAATCAGAATTATAATAATAAGTATGAATGCGTAAAAAATAGGAAATGTGAATTTATTAATTTCCAGTTCATTACTATATGGTACTCATTTAGCCCGGACGAAAGTTGCAAATAGCTTCAGCAAGTTTATACTTCAAAAAGTTTAAAACATGTATTAAAAGTAACTAATGCAATAAACTCTATCGAAAAGTTCATTTTACAATTTGACTCTAACAGTTAGTTATAGTTATCTAGAAATTATTTTATATCAAAAACTAGTCAAGGTAATTTAATTGTGATTTACTTGAAAATATGATGTAAAGTAATAAGAAAAAATCTGATGTTTACACCAAATGACCTTCCTTGTACATAATATAAAATTATACTCATTTTTTCTTGCATTTCATCTAAACTTATTGGATTGAACTAAATCTACTTCGTCGATAGCGCATAAACCACAACACAATAAATAGAATGCACCAAAATTATGTATATCAACTGAAGAGTTATCTAATCGTTGCCACATGTTTAATTCCAATACTATAATAAATCTAAAACGATATATAAAAGAATTAAGTAAACAAAAAAAGAAACAGTTTTCACGGATGATTCAGTATTCTCATTCAATTTATTACAGTTCTCACTTCCCGACAAGACAAAAATACACAAAATCTCAAAATATCTATATTAAAAATTACGAAGTAAATCTTAAACACTTATTTCCTCGAAAAAATTCCAGAATGGATAAAGCGTGATTTAATACGCAGTAATAAAAGAAGGCGTTGTGTTTTTCGTTTCGAAGCTTAGTTTCTCTAAATTGGCAACAAATTCACTATTCTTCTAAGTTTCAAATGTAAACAAATATTTCTCCTGTGGTAATAATAATTAGGTTTAGCCGCAGTTAAACAACTTTTAAATTTTTTATAATTCTACAAATATTGCATGCGGATTTACTAAAAGTATAAAAACTTTAACCGGAAGATAAGAACAACATAATTCCATCATTTTTAAAGCCAAAAAATGCACAATTCACAACATATAAGAATAAAGAAACTGAGCTCACTGAACCGAGTAGCAGAGTGGATATATACATACATACTTTTGGTGCGGCCGATTGCAACCAAAATAGGAGGTGCAGATCTACATGTTATAGCGGTCCTATTTACAAAATTTCGACTTTCTGAGGCTACTCGTTTTTGAGTTATGCGAGATACATACGTACATACGTACGCACAGACGCCACGGAAAATTCTCTTCAGAATCCATTTTAAATCCGTTTTATAATTTTTTGGAGGGAAAACGAGCCCTTTATTCTGTCCTTACTTAGAGATATCAAGCAAAACCATTGTTAAATTGCATTCGATTGCGGCCAAAATGGATATTTTCGTTAAAATATGATACCCGAAATTTTTCGCGATTACAATACTTTTTTTTTCCTTCGTACAAGGAAGTAAAAACTAGTAACAAGAAATAAAAGAATACTAATAAATGTTAAATATCGGCAAATTTCTTATAAATTTTAGCATCACAAAGCAGATTTAAATTAATAATTTAATGTTATAAATAGTGTTATACACAAGCATGCGGATGTCATCATTAGTAATTATTCACACAGCGCACACAAATAAATTACTGTCTTTTTAATTCATTCCCTTTTCCTCAACATTAATCATCTAAAAAAGACGATAGGTATTCTCACAGGATCTAAGTTCTAAAATTTAAAAGACGATATTTCGCTTTTTTCCACTTTTCATTAGAGATTTCATCATAAATTAAACTCTCATTTACATTTAACTTATTCTAAAAAACATTATATATGTATCTTCGGAATTAAACAGATCTGAAGATCGATGAGAAAAGAACGAGCTATTAATTTAAATAATAACAGCTTTATTGTGTTCAATGAACGCACAAAAAAAAAAGTTATAAATGTTGAAAGATTATTTTGGACTCACAGGTGAATTCATTTAAATATTCGGTTTTTTACTTAACTACAAAATTTCATAATGGAAGTTTCACTGCTGGAAAAATACTTTTTGATTATTTTGTTTTGAATAAATGTTATTCATTTCTCATTTTTTTTTTTTTTTTTTTTTTTTTTTTTTTTTAACACAATTTTAGTACTTCAGAGACTGATAAAATTTTCTGGGTAAGGTTTTCTAATGAGAAACACTGCAGCTCTTTTCATGATTTTGATTTACATAACAATGTATTCACTAATAAAAAGCGCACATTTCAACCTGAGAGCCAGATAATGGAAGTAATGGTAGGCTCCCAGATTATGTCGAAGAATTTTAAATAAAACGAAGTAAATATAAGTTTAATAAACGTTTATGTACGACAAAAATTAAAATAGTCTTCGAATGCTTACAAGCTATTTCCGTAATAATTATGTTAAAGTTCGAAAGAAATTCAAATAAATTCAATTTTGAATTAATTCTATTAAATTATTGCATAACAGTAAAGAGATAAATTTGTTAAATTGCAGGATTTGTTAAATTTGTTTGACCAGTTTTGAATCTTTACTGTCACTTCTCTCTTTCCGTTTCCCCACAAGAATGCAAATTACCTCGGGTGTATTTAAGTGAGGGTTTAAAATTGTAAAATCAGAAATGTGAAATGCTCTGCCTTTTGAAGGCCACATTGCTATCATTACTAATATAAGATATAAGAATTCCTGTCTTTGGCCGTATATTATAATTGCCGATAGTATTTCACTTCGGAGAAGCTTTAAGATCCAACTTCGCCATTAATTCACTCTGTTTGCTTTTGGCTATTATCTATTTAGCTTTAGATTTACCTTAAGTATCTATTTTGAGTTCTCGTCATAAATGTTGGCCGATTTGTAAGCGCCAAGTATACCTTCTCTTCATCTTACTTAATTTTAAAAGAAAGGATCTTTACACCCTTCTTATGTCACTATAGTACTTTTAAGACTTGGTTATAAGTCTCTTAAAGTGTTACTGAGGTTTGGTCACATGTTACATTTAGTAAAAAGCTAATACCCTACAAGATTATTAAAAGAGATGGGAAATTAAGCACTTTTAAGAATGTAGTTTATACTGTAATTTCACTACTTCATTACTCTTTGATTTACGCTAACATATGGCATTTCATTGAGAGTTACATGCTATACGTCAGCGAAATAGTCCCCTGATTATAATCAGCTTTAAAAATTATAATCAGCTTTTTAACAGATTTAAAAATCAATTAACTTTATTTGTCTATTCCTCGTGGGTGAGAAATAAAGCGAGAATTTGCAACCTAGTCGCAATTAGGCGAGAAATGCGAGTCGATTACCAACCTTAAAACAGTTCAGATAAACGCTCTTGAAGGTTTAAAATTTTCAAAATTAAATCTTTTTATACATTTTGCTAGGACTTTAGAGTCAGCTCACCACTACAGAAAGGAGATATTACCAACCTTGATTGACAGTGGAAAAAAATGCGACCTTCGACAACATCTAACTCCTTCAAAACCGGTGATCACTAAATCTTATGAAAGCACACGTGTTCTTCACGCCAAAATGCATGAGATGTAATTGATTAGAAATTTGCTTTTAAGCTCTTTTACCCTTCCATTAAATTTACATGATCATTTGGTCTGAGCGAATATATGGACCTGAATCAGAAGAAACATAGAATAGTGGTTAAATTAAGCACAGCTGTTTTCAAAACTTAAAATAATTGTCCCAATTTAAACAGAATTCTGAAACCAAACTGCTTCCAATTAATTATGCATTATTTTAAACTAATTATTTATTTAATTAATAATAATCCACTTCATAATTTGTTTTCAAGAAAAACAAAGGTCCTCAGCTTCGTCAAAAGTCTCTTCATCACACACACACACATATATATATATATATGTCAAAAACTGGACCCTACATATATATATCGAAAACTGGACCCTAAAGGGATGCTAATTCCGTTTAATTAATATTCAGATGTGATCTTCCTTAAATATAAACCGCCTAAGGCTAGAATTTATTTTCTCACTGGTAATCGAAAGAGACTGAACAGATAATACCTTATATTGTAGAGACATTAGGTATTTTTTGAAAGCAGGAGAGATGAAAAATGACCAATGCTCTCATCGAGAGTCGAACCACGGGCCTCTCGAATACGCGCCGAGTGTGCTGACCATTACACTAAGAAGGCTTGCTAAGATGGTAGGAGAAATACCTTATAACATTAATAGTGAAAGATTTATTTCTATCAATGTGTTTTTTTTTCTTGCGTTGAATTTTTTCCGTCCCTTTTCTTTTCGTCATCTTCGTCAAAAAAAAACAAATTAAATGAGATTAATTATCGAACGAGAATTTAAGTTTAGGGAGACAGTATTGGAAACATCGGCCAGAAACGCTGTAACATTCAAATTCTACCTGCCACAGTTCTGTATTGCCGGTGAATTTGCTTTTTGAAGTTGAGCTAGCATAGAAGATAAGTTCTCAGTCTATGATTTAACATTTTCATTGCAAATAATTTAAATACTATTATATTTTCAATTCGCAGGAAGCGATTTATTAGTTTCGGTTAACATTTTACTTTTGTAACCTCAAATACAAATAAATGCTTTATTTCATTTAACGATTTGTTGTAATCACGTCGTCTTATTGATTCGAAATTAAAGACGGGATGAGATTTCGTTTGGGAATCTAGGAAGCTTACTCAGTGCTTAAATACTTGGACTTTAATCTTAAAGCCCAAATATTTTAAATTTGTCACATGCTAGCTAGTATCAATATGAAAAAATGCTTATTTAATCTATAAAGACCGGTGGTTAAATTTCGACGGAGTCCGCCTCCGGCTCTTCTCACTTTTTTAGATAAGTCATAATTTTAGTCGAAGCGCACCGAAGCTCTAAATAAAAAAACCTCTGGCAGTTCTTTTCTCTAAATGAACCTTTACTTCAGGAGACAAATTTTATTTTAATGATCATGCCCCTAAAAATCGATTCTAACTTCTGAATGCAGGCCTGTACAAAGATTAAAAATTTTAATGAAAGAAAAGATCCCACTCACACGTCAAAGGCTTATTCTCCAGGAAGGAATTTATGAGCTGGGTAAATATTTCGTTTCGAAAAGTAGTAAACGTGGTGCTCTGGTCGTGCACATGTCACTCTAGTAACTTCCTATTTTAGAGCTCCTATAGACATTTTGAATGACGTAACCAAACCTAGGGAACCACTGCTGTCATTTGTACAGAGGAGTCTTACATTTATTTTCACATTGTTATCGGAGCATTTCTGCTTGACGTCTAGAATTACGTCATATGTCGACAGGGCATCGCGATCAGACATTATCGTTATTATTTACAAAGTTATTTTTGTAAAGACATTATGTTATTCCGAAACAAGAGACATGAGAAATTAACAATACCCTCGCGGGGACGCGAACCCTGGACCTCTCGAATACGCGCCAAGCGTGTTGACCTTTACACCACGAAGGCATGCCGAAAGGAAGGATAAAATACCTTTTATACTCCTCCTTTTAAAGGGCGACTGAGGATTAGGGGACCCAATTCGCCAAATCCTGGTGGTGGAGAATTATCATCCACCACCTTTTAGATCGGGCGTCACTATAGATCATTGGGTTATTTTTAATCTAGAAATTATGAAAAATAGGCAATGCTAACGACGGGATTCGAACCACGGTCTTCTCAAATACGCGCCGAGTGGGCTGACCATTACACCACGAAGGCATGATTTCTTTTTTAGTCTTATGGCTTAAATATATCTTGTCTCAAATTGCTTTTAAATACGTCCTATTCTCATATCTTTAAAGCATGCTGTCATGAGCAATGTTTCTAACTATTGGTTTTCGAAGGTATTTTTTGCAAAAGTCAAATTTCCAAGACAGTTCTCAAGGTGTTTCGTTATGCAGATATCTTTTTATGATAAATAGAAGAAAAATCTACGTAAAAATTGATACTATTATGAAACATGTAAGGAGACAGGCTTCCAGAGCCATCTATAGTTACAGAGAAGATATTAACATCCCTAACCCTATGAAGCATTTAGAAGTCCTTCATTTAAATCCTTTCATTAATTTGTCTAACAATTGCAAGTCTGAATGAGCTACTATTAAAAGAGCATTTTAAATCAGTTGCATTATTTCTGTTTTCAAGCAAAAATAAGTTAACTTATTTCAAAGCAATCAGCACCCCTCAACAGTAAACATGCTTTCAGACGCGATTTGTTAATTTATAAGCTATATTAAATTTAGCCTTAATATAGTATTAGATTGATATTGGTGAGCATATTAAAAAGAAAACCATGGCTCTCTTTTTCTTCAAGTAAAAATATTTCGGCAGACTTAGCTAGTTGATTAATTTTTCCAGAACAATTCTAAGACGTTTCTGCAGAATATATTTTTCCTTCAAGAAAGGGAATCCCCTTTCTGGTTGTCTTTCTCAAATGCACATATCTTTTATTTAAGCAATGTGAATCTCAGAGCAATTTTGCTTAAATTTCAATTTAAAATTGTTATGTTCCCTTTTTCCCGAGACATAAATATCATATCGCATGTTGCAGGATAATAGAGTCTCAGTTATTTGAACTTCGTCAAATTTATTTGGAATGGATGTCAGAAAAATATCCAGGAAATACCAGGAATAAAGTGATTTAAAAAATATGACGAGTAAGATTGCTTCAAATTCCCCCCAATCTAATTCGCTCTAGGACTCGGTGAATTAGTTCTTGGATCTCCTGTGATTTCTTGTAATCACTATTCTTATATTCACCTATCCAGTGTGCCTCCACAACTCTTTTGTTTTAGTTTTGTGTTCAATATATTTGAGTCTTCTTTCAGCTTAAACTCAAACGAATTTCGTGTACGTACCATTCCCTACAAATTTAAATGTTTTGTTTATTTCAGAAAAGAAACTAGACATTTTTAATAGATTTTACATGCTAAGTTCGAAATGAACGATGAAAATGTCATATTAGCTGAAGTTTACCGGATAATTCTATTTTTAAGTAAAATAGAAAATTCAGTTACGTAAAAATATCTAAATGCTTTCAGATTCTATATTGCGTTTGTTAACTATATTAACTATATTATTTTATACTGCGTTTTTTAACGTTTGGTGTTGTTAACGTTTATTTATTAAAGATGATGTTCTTCGCACATAAACTATAAAATTAGTTCAACAGCAATATCACTAAATACACTCACTTCGAAAAGTTAAGCACGGAGAGGAAAATGCCAATTTTCGGAACCCAATCAGAAATGAAGAGGATGCAATTTGCTGCAGAGGTAGATGGAAGTATGCAAATATGTTAAGTAACAGTCAATCGCACTTTCATGTCAAGAAATAGGCGAAAAAGGCAGTTTTATAAGAAGCCAGCTTTATGAAGGATTACAGAAGTTGATTCAAGTGCTGATAGAAGGTGTTTAAAATTTTCGTACAATTTGTTTTCAAGACATAACTGTTTCTATGACTTCCAGAAGACGAATGGAAAATTCTCAGCGCTGGCGTGCTGTGCGGCGCATTGAAACAGGACAGTGGATCACAGTTGTTGCTCTTTTCTTCGACATTTTCATTAATTTCACGTTTATGGAAACAATTCCCAACCACACGGACAGTTGACCGAAGGCCCGTAGCCGTCGCCCAAGATTTACAAACCCCGCGCAAGATCGATATATTGCTATTGTAGCCAAGCGGATTCGCAGAGCGACCTCCACACGTGTGGCATTTATGGTTACAGCGTCCATTGGTAAGGCGATATCTGCAGCTACTGTACGCGATTACATATGAGTGGACTGTAAGATTACATATGAGTGGACTGTATGCCCGTGTACCTCGAGTTTGTGTTCCTTTATCCGTCCAATCAAGAGGGGCACGATTACAGTGGTGCCGGGAACATGTCAATTGAAATATGTCTGACTGGGGCAATGTCATGTTTACTGATGAGTCAAAATTTGCTCTGGAGCCAGATGACAAGCGTATAAGGATGTGGCGTGAACAACGAACACGCAATCCATCCCAAAACATCACCGAACATCACGCATTCCGAGGCGGAAGCATTATGGTATGGGCAGGGATTTCATTAGGATATCGAACCGACCTGCGCATCTTTAAACGGGGCTCTTGACGGCTGTCTGGTATCGAGATGAAGTCCTAGAACCCATTGTGAGATTGTACGCTGCAGCAGTTGGCCCTACTTTTGTTTTAATGGATGATAACGTATGTCCCCATAGAGCTGGCATCGTCGATGTCTCCCTGGAGAGTGAATGGATTGCGCGTATGGCGTGGCGAGCATATTCGCCCGACCTTAATCCCATTGAAAATCTTTGGGATGCTCTCGGCCGTGCTGTCTCTTCACGTTTCCCACCTCCAGCCACTCTTATTGAGCTGGAAACTGCTCTACAAGAAGGATGGCGATTGCTTAATTCTGCGGTGGTTGACCACCTAATTGAAAGCATGGTCACAAGGTGTAAACTTTGTATACAGATGAGGGGGGAATCACATACCCTATCAATGTCCTTTTTTTTTCATTTTATGCCCTTTATTTTCACTTTATACATAATTCTGTTTAAGTCTCCAGTATGTCATTATCTGATAACTTACAAAAATTTAATATTGTTTTCATTTCTGTATATAATTATTAATTTTATTTTATGCATAAATATATATGCTACTTTCCTGCCGAATTTTGTGTCAATCAAAGCAGTATTTGTTGACCTTTTTGCATTTTACATCTTCGTGCTTAACTTTTGGAAGTGAGTGTATTTAAAAACAGCATATGTTTAGAATTTCCGATGCTCAATCTTTCCGCGCTGGAAATAAAAATGTTTTTTTTTCGTACGGTGTAGCTATTGCTCGCTTTGAAATCTTTGAGTTTGTTAATCAAAAATTCGCTTAAGTTTTACAAAATGTGAAATAGATAATAAAACTAATTCCAAATTCCAAATTTGGGCTTCTAGATGCCCATATTCAAGTGGAGAACAACTTTTTTTTTAACAATTCTAGAAACATGCATACGTTCATACAGATTCTTCGTTATCTAATTTCTTTAAATATAATGCAAGGCTATAATATTTGGTAGCTACAGTTTGAAACGTGAAAAGCCGTTTTCGCAAAATTCCAAAAGGAAATTAATAGCCCTTCTCGGCAAATTGCTCCTTTGGAATAATAATATTACAATTAATTATACTCGGGCGTGTTAAATTAATTTTCGCTTTAATATAGGGTGGAGTATATTGTATCTGCCAGCTGAAGTTGGCAGACGTACCAGAACGCACGTGGGGCATTCTGGTACGGTATCCATCAGTAAAGAGTTTAGGAATCAAATAATTTGTGTGTTACAAACCGTTGGCCCGTACATTGTAGAATTGCGGTGTCACAGACGCTACATGAGTTTTACACCGGAAAAATACAGATCAACAGAGCTGTGGGCACAAACGCCTGGAAATATAGCTTAGTCAGCACTACGGCGAACCGACAAGCACAAGTATTATTGTACTCTGACATTATTTCACGTAGTATGTTAAGAAGCGTCATGAAAGCCTTCCCTCATCACTTTGAACATAGCATTTAAGAAGAAGGACATTTAGAGGACATTATTTTTATGATTACTGCTGTATGTATTGCCTGTATTATATGCTGTTATTTGTAATCACATGAAGTTACTGTAAGTATTCACCGCCTTTTTGCCGTTATTTAAGGTTGTCATATACAGTGGGCACCACCTTATATATAACAGTATAACTAGCTTTTACCGGGAATGCGAATAGATCACTTACTGTAATTAACAGATTGTCTTTAAAGGCCTACTATATATCTAGAACGATAGACAGAAATATTGGAATTTTGTCAATATTATAGAGCATTTTTTTTTTTAGTTTTAAAACTGCAGAAGCTGATAACAAATTTCACGAAGTAAGAAGGCAAGAATTAACATAAACTCATATTGTCCAAAACACATTCGAATGCCTTAAGAATGGTGACGTATCATCTTCAAGACTGAAGATTTCGTTTGATCCTTCGTTTGAATGGAGAAATTTAAAAATTTATCTTGGCGCATTTTTCGCGCTAAGAATAATTCAGTTGTAGAAATTCTTAATTTATAGCAACCTATTTTCCTTTTCCTTTTTTAATTGTCCACGAACAGAAAAAAAGTCATCGTTCACAATTTCGAATAATTAAACAGAATGCGTAAACCACATTTTCGTTATTATCGCTTATATTATCGTTAATAAGCCAAATTTCAAAACGCGCCAAAATGTAAATTCACATATATCTTAGGAAATTTTGAATAAAAAACTCTAAATTTTTCAGGTACTCTTAGAAATACATCTACTTTAAGATGATGACAAAACTTTTATAGGTTATAATTCAAAATTTTATTCGAAAAATTTATAAAAATAATTTTAAAATATAAATTTTAAAAATAAATCATAAAAAACGGGCGAATTTTATTTGGAATGAACCTAAATTTCGAATACGAAAGGAAGAATCAAATAAGTTTAATAAAAAAGAGATTAATAAGTATATACCGAATTCAAGCAACACTGAGGAACTAAAATTTTGAGAGCTAATTTTTTAAAAACTATTCGCGTGATTTTTACAATTGTCATGCACATGCTCGGTAAGAGGAAGCTACCAACCAAGCCCTGATGGAAGAACAGTTAAGCCAAAGGCCTGCTCGTGTAAAAAAAAAATTTTAAAAAAAACTGTCTATCTGAAAGCGGAGAGAAAACAAAATCTGGCTACGAGAAGAAGAAACGTGCTTGATGCGAGAAGGACGGAGGCTCGTGTGAAACATTTTGAATTTTTTTTGTGTGTGTGTGTGTGTGTGTATTCCAAGAGGGAAGTTTGATCTGTTATTATTAAGAACTGAAATGTGAAATGTAATAGTTGTGCGTTTTTAATGTAATTGGGGAAAAAATACTTTGTGAAAAGATAATATATATACTTCAATAAAATATAGTTCATGTTATTGTTAAACCTGCATAAGTGTGCCAATTTATTTTCTGCGAATAGAGTCGACCAATAACATTCATAAGTGGATGAAAACGAACCGGAAAAGATGAATTGGTCTAGGATCATGACAACAATACTTGGCAGTTTGGCATAATTTAAGTCGTAGAATCGAAATATGGAAAAAATTGGGATGTCATTTCATAAAAACGTCTAATTTTGTATCAAAATACCTGTATTAGAAAAATGCTATATATAATTCTAGTACATATCCTAAGTCGCCTTTTCCAGATATGAAAAACGCAAGTTGAATTTCGTCAATCGACCCAGTAAAACGGGCGATATAGAACTGTCCCATTTTTTTCGCAGTGTACCTACGTTTGATGATGCTGTGATTTGGATTTATGTATGTGTATACATACAGTGGTAGTATTTACGGTTTTGTGTATTATATATTGTTTTCTGCACTGTTCTATTTAATTTGTTGACTTGTCTTTGTGTTAGTTACTGACTGAAATGAACAATATATTTTTAAAGTACTCTTTTATAAACATATATATATATATATATATATATATATATTACGGTAATAACTAACCTGACTAAACTATATAATAAACTGGTAATTATGTATAATCACCACTAAATTTGGTAAATATGATAAATTTTTGTAAATTTATCAAATTAACTGGTTTGTTTGCATAATTCCCAATTCTTAATGGTAAATGTGATAAATATCATGACCAGTAGAATAGAATGCAGTTTTTTTTAGTAACTACTACTCAGAAAGTTATATTTTCGGTGGACACTATGGCGTAAGAGACCACGAATTACAAAATTTTTTATTTTACAATTAAAATGTCAATAAATGGTTAAGTCACATACATTTATTTAGCCTGAACGAAATTTGAAGAAGGGACTTACAGGTGTTCTGAAATGAAGAAAATACAATTTACATGAACTTCTACAAAACAGTTGCACATAAAAAACAAACTGCAGTTGCACATAAAAAAACAAACTAAGCCGATATTCTAGAGGGAAAAAACATTTTTCAAATAACGTTAAATGCTCTTTCTACAAATTACTAAATATTTTAAGTTTACTTAATTAAGCATATTAGACTGTTATGACATTTAGAATTACAAAATTTGCCAAATTTTATACATTTGCACTTGTCAGACTAGCATTTTCCTTTACAAACACATCGCTGATATCCCTTACCTCCAGAAAGAGATGTCTTTCTCGAAGTTTTTCTTTTTGTAATGCATTCTCGAAGTAATATTGCTAGATCTTGAACATCGTCAATCAAAATAAATTTTTCTTCACAAATTGTGAATTGCTTTCTGGTATACAGCTGTGAAAAACTTCCTTGTTTCGTCATTTTGAACTTCTAATATCACCGCTAATAAATTTCGGGGATCACTTCTTGATCTGTAAACGTCTGGTATTCCTAGTTTCACTGTGTCACCAACTTTAGCAGCAGGAAATTTAAGATTTGAAACCTTCAACATTTTCTTTGCTTGTAATTCTAAACCTTCTTTAGCACTCATTCTATGTTGCTCTCTTAAAATTAACTTCAGATGGAGTGTCATTTTGAGATAGATCGTTATTGTCCATATAGAAAGATTTTCTATTTCGCTGTTGGTGTTTTCGGAAGCATTATTAACTGTCTCGATTAATGCCTGAAACTCTTCTTCAGTTCTAAGATGTTCAATAGAATCATTCGGGAAAGAAGACGTTTTCAAGCCAAATTTTGCAGGCGTCCTGAACATTGCTTCATAAGGAGAACACTTGATGCCTTCATGAAATGCTCTATCTCTCATAAGTTGCACAAAACGTAACCCTTCGAACCATTTACTGGTGTCATTGCTTTCCAACCAAGAACTTAGCATATCTTCAATATCCTTTTTAGTCTTTGATAATCTTGCGGTTTTTTCCCACTACTTTTGTTTTTACTATTATTCACCTTTTTTAACAAACTATCATATCTTTCTTTCATCAGAAAACCACGGTTTGCTTTCTTAGCATCCATAATATTAACTAATTTGGAATTAAAACGCTCAAGCATACCAGCCACTACTCAATATTTTATAAAATACGAGATGGTAGCGAAAAAACATCTAGATGCAACGAGCGAGAAAAAAAGCTGAAATCACATGATTGTCACTCGTTGATAGAAGCCAAGCAGTTGCGCAAACTGAACGAATTTTCGCAAAGTTAGGGTCTTTTATCACATTTACCATTACGAGTTGGGAATGATGCAAATAAACCGGTTAATTTGATAAATTTTCAAAAATTTATCAAATTTACCAAATTTAGTGGTGATTATGCATAATTACCGGCCATTGTATATCATCACCGGATTAATCACATTTACCATAACATATATGCTTGTAAATATGTAGTAGCCGTTCGCCCATTTTTAGACGATTTTCAGTGCAATTACAGAAATATTTTACCTAAACTTTTTATGTTTTAAATGCTGTGTTTGATAACCCTTAGTCTTCATTATCTTTATACACCGTTATTTCCAAGAGCCTTTTGTAGTATCGCAAGAAGTATTTTATCCCATTGCTCTCAAACAGCTTTTCCAAAGTCTAAGAAGGTTGTAGGCTGACGTTTGGACAACCCGTTTTTTAAAAGTCCAAAGGCACAAAAATACATTGGTGATAGATCAGGAAATTTGGTTAGGAATATGACTAACGGTTTTGGCCTTGATACCCGTTTCTTGTTCCATTTTTTCCAGGAAATTAACGACAGATTTTTACGTGTCGCTGCTTGCTTTGTCTTGTTGAAGTTCTACTGACTGACCACACCGTATGCAAGAGAAGGTATTTCATATTTGAAAATTGTGTATAAAATATGTTTTTGATAATATCGGGAGTTAACCGCAACATTTGTCTCCACTATCTTTATTTATAATTTGCCGTTATATGAAAACCAGCAACAATCATAATTTCCTTAGAAAAACTTTCTTTATATTTCCTTGAACCAAGTTTTAAGATTTATTTCTCCACTTTTATGATAATAAATGGATCTCTTTTTATGGCACTCATTTAAGTACACCCAAGATTCGTCTATAGTGACAACATTTTTCCATTTTTGTTCGGATAAATGTTTCTCATAAAGAATTCTGCAGTGCGTTCTGCATTCGGCGATATGTCATGGTAAAAGACGATGCACATTATGTTTTTTCGCCTTTTTAAGATTCAAATCAGCATTAAGCACTTTGTTTACAGCTGGCAGGGAGCATTTTAATGATTTTACAACTGTCCTTGACTGATTTTCTTTCAACATTAAATATCTTACGTTTGCAATATTCGAAACATTCCTTTTTCCCCTTGGATACGTATTTGAACAATTTTTCCACTTGAAGCTAAATTTTTATTTTTTTTTCCCCTTTGTTGTTGACAGCATTACGCATCGTATCTTTAGATATCGAAAACCCATGGCCTTCACAAGGTTTTTATAATAACTAGGCACGAGTAATTTTCTTCGGAAAGAACACAAACATAGCCTTCAATCTATTGCTTCTTTAAAATCGATATTTTGCACGAAAACAAAATTGTCAAGTATCAGACGAGAATTTATACTTTTAAAAATATAGTTGCAATTAAAAAAATAATTCCAAGCAGATTTTTTTAAACAGCAGAACAAAATCGTCTAAAAATGTGCGAACTGAGTTACTTTAGCACATAAATGATCAGCTTTATTTATTATTAAAGCGAAAGCGTTTACTTTCAGTATAATACTAGCTTAATTCTAGTAAGATTTCTCGACTTACATTCAAGCAACATTGTGTTAAGAAAACATCATTTGCAGCAATTAGGGTAAATTCTGTTCATGAAAATCTTTTATGTTTTGTATTAATTTATGTAGTAATATTTCTTCTGATCTTTTCCTTTCATTGTGTAAAACGCATGAAAGGTTCGCATATTTTCATTTTGTTTATGCTACAGCTTTTACTAACAAGGGCAAAATGGAAATAAATCATCCTAGCATAATATCGAGAACCACCACAGGGCTATAACTTCAGGGAATGTGAACAATATATTTAAATGCTAATAAATGGAACTTTCTTGATAAGAAATTCGATGGAAGATTGATAGGCTATAATGGCTCAATCGTTTGCTCTTTCCCCTTTGTTTCCTTGAATATCCTGCCTTTAGACTTCTTTCTGAAAAGATATCAAATCTGTATACTACTTGGCGATAACACTACAATTCATCATGCATATAACTCATGAAATTACAAAACCTAGCAGCATATAGAGGCTAAAACAGGTATTTCGCTTAATTTTCATTCACTACTTTCTTGAAATCTTAACCTCACTATTCGTCAAATTCGTTTGCAGAAAATTAAATTAAAAATGGTTTTATTTATAGCTGATTTTCCTTAATTCGATACCTGGAAATTTTTCGAAGGACTTTAGAGTGATATTTAGAAGAGTTTAGTTGTTTTTTACCGAGCTTTGATACTAATTCTTTCATTATTACAAAATTATATTTCATTTTTAAATTGTTGGTTGATACCTAAGTAAGTTTTTGTGGTTTCATTATTAAAAATTATGTTTTATATAAAATTTGTTGACTGATATCTTCAAGTAAACATTTTACAATTTTCTTGAAAAATATGAAAGTGTATTTCAATCCGTGCTTTGGGGAGGAAGGCTTTGAAGAAAGATGTCAAGTAAACCGTAATTACTATGTAAAAATTGGTTTCACTTTTTTACTATAAGACTTTTCTTTTAATTAGCTGTTTGGTCGTTATTCTTTTCTAAATGACTTTAAACGTAGTTGAAAATTTACATATATTTTTACTTTTATTATTGCTGAATAATATAAAATAAAATTATATGAATTTTATAATGAATGCTTAGCAATTATTATGATGCTATTTCATTCTGTTCCATAATTCTCTTTATGCGATGCAAAATGCTGGATCTAATTGTGGAAAATCTTAATTACATGAAATTCCATACAGCTGTTTCCATAAATTATAAATCATTTTTCTTTGTTGGTACGCAATAAAGTAATTTATGACGAGCTAGACAAAAGTGCATTTAAGGAGTTTATGCAGGTCTTGTATTCAGTTTATTACACTGCTACAGAAATTTATAAATTAAAATATTTAGAATATTTTTTAATGCAATCTTTTCAGCACTCAAAAATTATTTTTACAAAATTTACAACAATATTTATTTTAAAGGCAGTTCTTATAGTTGAGAAAAGAAGCAATACTTTTTCTTTACAAATGGCAATAATTATGCCAAACTGCAAAATTTTATAAAAATTGCACTAGCAGTTTTTCAAAAAATTAGCTCTCAAAATTTTAGCTCCTCAATGTTAATTGAATTTGATATATATTTATTAATATCTCTTCTTTTATGAAACTTATTTGATTCCTTTTTATACAGTTAGAAATTTAGGTTCATTCCAAACAAAATTCGCCCATTTTTTATGATTTATTTTTAAAATTTGTATTTTTAAATAATTTTTATGAATTTTTCGAAAAACATTTTGAATTATGACCTATAAAATTCTTACAATCATCTTAAAGTAGATTTATTTCTAAGCATACCTGCAAAACATTAGAGCTTTTTATTCAAAATTTCCAAAGATATACATGAAATAATATATTGGCGCGTTTTGAAATTTGGCATATTTGTTGAAAGCGATAATAACGAAAATGTGGTTTACACGCACTTTGTTAAAATTATTTGAAAATAGAACGAAGTGACTTTTTTGCCTCATATCCACAGTTTAAAAAGTAGGAACGATGTGACTTTTTTTCCTTTTTGCACTATTGAAGAGATAAGAAAATAGGTTGCCATATATTAAGAAGTTTGCCAATTAAATTATTCTTGCCGCAAACTGAAAAAAATTCACCAAGTTAAATTTTTGATTCTCTGCTTAAATTTTGCACCAAATTGCACAAAATTTAATATTTAGGCATAATTTGAGTCGTAGAATCGAAATATGGAAACAAATTGCTATGTTATTTCAGAAAAACTCCGATTTTGTATCAAAATACCTATGTTCGAATGATGCTATATATAAATCTAACATATATCTTAAGTCACGCTTTCGAGACATGAAAAACGCAATTCGAATTTTGTCAATCAGCCCAGTAGAACGGGAGAATAGAACTGTCCCTTCCCTTCCCCCCGCCGCAATGTACCAACTTTATACTTCTAGCGATAAAACAGGATTTCTCTTATTTCAAGTTTATTTCGATTCCGATAAAATTCTTCTGAGCCTAAGAAATATAATCGCCTTTTGGGTTAATTGTTTCACTAAACAAAAAATGAAATAGAATTCTTTCTCCAGCCGCTATACACATTTAAAAACTTTCGCAATGCTCACTATGCAGGATGGTCTAAGAACACTTCTTTCTAAAATATATGAACCTCTAGCGCCGTATCAGTTCAACTAAACGAAATGAAATTTCAAATATTGCTATTCGAAGGCATGGGCTCGAAGGCTGTGAAAATTTTAATCAGTAGAGCTTTCACAGTTACGGTTACAATGAAAACATTTGGAAACTTTCAAATGGCAGCATCATTCGTTTTACTGCGCAAATGAATCAGCGCATTGAAAACCCATAAATGGCATTGGAACGATGAATGCATAATGAAAATTGCCGACGTAAAACATTTGCAAAAAATAAAGCATTGTAAAAGATCAATAACAATACAAAGAGGAGGTACACTGCGAAAAAAAAGGAACAGTTCTACACTGGTGTGCAAAAATTAAGGACGAAGTCGAAAAATTAGCATATCAGCTGAACGAAGAGGCAGAGCGGACAGAAAGACCAATCAGGAGATTAAGTAAGGTGATGTACGGTAGCACATGCGCATATATGCAGGTAGACGTAATGGGGGAGTGTCTGAGTAGTATAAAGCACGTTGTCGGTGTAAGATCAGTATTTCTGGCAAAGGGATTGCACGCCGTATAGCAGTTAAAATCACACCGAGTTGCTGCCTCAGCGAGAAATGGCGAATAATCAATCTCTTAGACGACATCTGGATGCTTTTACCCGAGGTCGAATCATTGGGAAGGTGGAGGAAGGCCGCAGTGTGACAAGTGTGGCTGCAGAGTTCGGAATTGCTCACAGCATCGTTTCACGACTTTGGAGACAATTTCAAACTACAGGAACAGCTATACGGGGGTTTAGTAGTGGTCGTCCACGAGGAACCACATCCACAGATGACCGCTGACCTTACAGGCCAGAAGAAACAGGCGGCAGACAGCGGGAGAAACCGCTAGACACACGACACCGGCGACTGGACGACCGATATCGCGTTTTACTGTGGCCAGAAGACTGCACGGTGGTGGTCTGTTTGCACGACGCCCTGTACGGTGTGTACCTCTAATGCCTGCCCATCGAAGAAGGCGTTCTCTGTGATGCCGGGAACACCGGAATTAGAGGCAATGAATGGGGACGAGTACTCTTTACAGATGAGAGCAGATTTAGTCTGAGTTGCGATTCTAGACACTTACACATCTGGACAGAGCGGGGAACACGCAATAACCCCTTCAACATCATCAAAAGGGACTGTTTTGGAGGTCGCGGAGTTCTCGTTCGAGCAGACATAATGCTTGGTAGCCGGACCGACCTTCATATCTCCCAAGGAGGTTCGTCACCTGGGACTGCTATTGTAACGAGGTTCTTCTTCCTTACATGCGTCTTTTCACAAGGGCTATGGGTCCTCAGTTCCTCTTCATGGACGACAACGCTCCACCTCATCGCACAGTTACTGTCGAAGAGCTGTTGGAGAGTGAAGATATTGAACACATGGATTGGTCGGCAAGGTCTCTGGATCTAAATCCCGTCAAGCATGTACGGAACTTACTAGGGAGACCCGTGGCAGCACGTAACTTATCGCCAGTAACGATTCCGAAACTGCGATTGGTGCTACAAGAGGAACGAGCAGCAGTGTCTCAACAGCTCATTAACAACCACATATCCAGCATGCACAAATGATGTGAAACCTGCCTAGCAGTCAGGGGAGATCATATCCCCTATTAAAGACCGGATGTTTCTTGCTGGACACCCATCACAGGGATGTTTCGGCCTTCAGTCGCATTGCGCTCCATGCTACTTTTTCAATAAAGCTTCTTTTTATCCCTCTGATTTCTCTTTTAGTAAGTGTTGCTTACATTACTCATGTCCTTACGTATTGGGGATCTTGCGGTATTAAATGTGTTGATTTGGAAAGCTTTTGTACAAAGTTATATTGAAAAAACCATCTCGTCCTTAATTTTTGCACGCCAGTGTATATCTCCCGTTCTACTGGGCCGATTGACGAAATTCAAGTTGCGTTTTTCCTGTCTCGAAAGCGCGATTTAGGACACGTACTATATTTATACATAGCATTGTTCTGATATAGGTATTTTGACACAACATCGGACTTTTTCTGAAATAACATGCCACCTTTTTTCCATATTTCGAATCTACGACTCAAATTATGCCAAACTACCAAATTTTAGTAGTTTTTAAATAATTGGCTTTCAAGCATTTAGCTCCTCAATGTTAATTCAATTTGATATGTATTTATTAATATCTCTTTTTAATGAAACTTTTATAAGTCCTCCACGAAAGCATCCCTCCCCTTAGATAACTCTAGCATACTGTGCCATAATTAAACCAAACCAAACCAATCCAAACCGATTTCTTCATGCTACCTGGAAATGCTATCCTTATTTTAAGGTTGTTTCAACTCTTCCGTACAATATAAGTTGTTTGCTACTAGGGATTGTAATTTTAGACAAAAAGTTAAAAACTTGTGAATATCGATATTACAAAATTGTACAAATGGCTCAAAATACCGGTATTCGGTATCCTAGTATACTGATATTGCAATTCCTACTTGCTACATCAAAGACAGCTGAGTGTTTTACCCCAATCGTTCTTGAGACAGTTCAGTTTTATCACCTTCAAAATGTTGCATAATTAAACTTTTAATACAACTTTAAAATATTATGTAATATATTTGCGTGTTTGCTTCAAATTTGATATTACTATATGTCCATGTGAGTATTGCAAGCAACATGTAAAACATAAGCTCGCTTGGTTTGTTTATTTGATGGCTGAATCATCAGTCCACTCCAACCAGAAGTGTAAGGTAATTAATCTATGATTTATCGTTTTAGAATGTAAATTTCTTTTTACTACTTGTTGCATGTGTCAACAAGGTTAGTGATGAATAGAACTTTGTTCTTGTGACAGCAGTGTGGAACGGCTCGCTATGTTGTAGTAATTTTCGCCTAATTAGAATTAGTGTAATTAAAGAAAGTTAAAATACAGTCCATTTGTCATGTGTTTATTTCTATATACCAGCCGCGTGAAACCATGTTAAGTATGCACCACTACATTTTGCTAGAGAACGAATAGTTTCAAATTGTAGACAATTGTGTTTGCATTTAAGATAAAAATGTAGCAAAAAGTATCGAAAAAGAATCTCAACAAAACGTTTGAATGTCTGAATAATCATAAAAGATAGTTTTAACATTCTTAGAATAGATTATTTTATCCTGAGAATAACAAGCAGATTTTGAAATAGATATACTCTTGTTTGAATATTAAACAAACAAGAGTATATCTAAACAATCTGAAGACATATCTTTCTGCCGTAAATTTTTACATATTTTTATGGTATTTTTGGATTCTGTATATTGTTTTAATCTTGTATATTATATTTACTTGTTTATTTTTTATTTGTTGCACTTTATGTAATGATTTAAGCTTGCGTTTTTGTTTAATGTAATTTTTGTCTAACAGCTTATAATTTATTAATAATAGTATTATGAGCATAAATGCTCTTTTCATGTAAAGCGTTGTAGATCTTGGGATTCTGAATCGATCAATGTTTAAATCGTGAAAATCGCGCAATTAGAAGTCGAGATAGGAGCGAAAGTTCAGGTTATGGCTTTCGCGACGACTTTTGTTGCCAATCTTGTGACATCTGGAAATATTTCGGCAACTTGGCGATATTTTTGAAATCCCATTTTTGAAGCTTTAGAAGCTATTTTTCTGGAAGCCTCCAAAAAGTCAAGTAATGTTATATAAATTGCCTTGTTATGAAGTCATTGTGGTCAGTTATTTCAGAATTCAGTAGAAAGTTGCGCGACTTCTATCAGAAGTGTGGAACTATTATTTTATAATTAGAGTGATATCTGTGATATTTCTTTCAGGATGGATCTGTTTTTACCCTGAACTATTCACAGTTGTTAACTTTGTTGCAAGCTCTTATTTATTGCAATGAAGTGTCAACAAAATCAGTTTCTTCTTGCCCTCGTTCATAGTTATTGAAGAGATCGTGAATAATTTTTGCCAAAAAATTTCAGAAACAAATAAATTTCGAAAACACAAATTTCCGAAAATAATTGTAAATTCAAATTCATTCGACATTTGCTTGGTAGATTTCATATCACAGTTATTATTTATTTAAAAGCAAAACCTTGCAGTATTTTGCCTGACGGATTAGAATATATATATATAAGATATAACAAAATACAATAGTTGCTTTAATAATAACTGGCAACCTCAAAAATGAAACTAAAACCCAAAAGTAACCAATTATAGCTTGTCTCTACCATTGCATCAACTTCACTATAAATACTGCTTCGCGAGGCAATTACGTCCATTCTTCATTCCTTTCCTCAGCTTCCCCCACTGCTCTGCTTGTTCACCTAAAATGACTTCGTATCCCCGTTAATCTGTGCATACAAAAAATTATTATAATTGTTTATGATCAAAAGGCATATTGTCTACAAGAAATCATTTTAATGGGCCTAGAAATAAAGATAGTAATTAGCTTGGTTTCGTGTCAACATCTATTTCCAGTCTTGCCATTCTGCCATCAAGACTAAGCATTAAATTATGACATATATACTCTAAACAAAAGTAATTATGAGTAAATTAAAAAGCCTAAAACCTGCGTTAAAGCTTCAAAGTAATAAACGAATAATTTATAATTAGAAATCTTTTTATATACCATTTCCAAGAAACAGACGTTTAATTAAAACCATGAATTATTATCAGAAAAAAGTTTTTAGTCAGTATTTTAATTAGTAATAAACGAATAATTTATAATTAGAAATCTTTTTATATACCATTTCCAAGAAACAGAAGTTTAATTAAAACCATGAATTATTATGAGAAAAAAGTTTTCAGTCAGTATTTTAATTAGTATTCATATTAGATTTTCTAGACCTCTATTGCTTTAAAAACAATTTATTTTTTAAAATATCCCTAAACTCAAAAAAAAAAGTAAAAATTTCAAAATAGCTATTGTCATTAATCTCAGATTAATTGACTGCTCTAGGGGAATAAGCCAATCTTTTTGAATTTAAGGATTTTTTTACAAAACAATTTTTATGTTTTTAAAACAACAAAAGTTTAGAAAATCCTAATTTAAATACTAAGTAAAATACAGACTAAAAAAATTTTTTTCTTATAATAATTCATGGTTTTATTAAATGGTTTTACAAAGTTTACTAATTATATATATATAAATATATATGGTATGTGTGTATATTGACTAAATTTATTTGTTGAATAGGAAATAGCGGGAAAAATACACAGTTGTCTTCTTGTACTAAAATTATACAACGGGCGAAACATAAGACCATTCCGCAACTAAATTTAATTGGGAAATTCATTAATTTATGACGAGTTTAAGGCAACAAATAGCTGACATCTCATTAAAAATATATATACGATATTAAGTTTACGAGGAAACTATCGTTACTGAGAATGCAGATCGGAATGGCAGAAGAATTGCATTTATTTGAAATATTTATTAATTTATGCGTAACTGTAATTTTAATCATTTATAGCGAATGAACCCATTTAAAAGACTGAAATTCCCATCTAACACCTTTGCAAGATGGATAACCCTTTTCAGAGGAGAAGGAATGGGTTTATTTTGGTGGGAAAATTTCCATCGAATCTTTATTGATTCCATCCGAAGTAGGTTAATTCAAACTTGTAACCGTATAATAGAGTCTTTAGAACCCCAACTCATGCGGTTCCCAATATATCGGAAAGTAGGAACTGGTAAGCCACATTCAGAACTCCTCAAGAAATCGTCTGCTAGAATGGACTAAAGAAAGGCGGCAGCCATCTTGAATCGCAAATACAATGAATGGTTTTAGTTAACGATTGCTACCATTCAAGCAATCGACTTTCTTTTCTCCTTTTTTAACCCTCTTCCTTTTTTCCCCTTCTCAACGTTAAACTGACTATTCCATGTCAAGGGAATTTCTTTCTTTTCCTTTTTTTTCTCTCTGTCTTCCCCCCTCTCACAATCTGTAGTCTTTTTGTTGTAATTGGTTCATGATTTTTTTTTATATCATTCTAACTGAAACGTATTAACATTGCGTCTTGCTTTTTTACATCAATCTCAGTTTCCATGTTCCGTTTCGGTTTGGATGGAATATATTATTTGAAATTGAATTCGGATGGTGCGGTATAAAATAGAACGCGCGGTTTGCTTTTTTTTTCAGTCAAGAACAAGTTTTTCTTGATTTTTCTCCTGATTTATAGTTTTGGTGAGTATCTCTAGCAAAAGCTGTTTTGATGTTGTGATCTCTACTTTCTTCTTTTTTTTTTTTTTTTTTTTTTTTTTTTTTTTTAAGGCACTGGGTGGGATTTCACAAGAATTTTGGATTCTTTAATCAAACCGCGAAATAAAGAAGTCTTTGTTATCTCAACTGATTCTACGGAGTTTTAAATTCTTTCTGCGTGTTTCCAAAAGTAAAATACAAGTAATGCTGCAAAAACGCCCAAAGAATGGGTAAAGGCAATTTTGTCTGTAAATACTTTATCTGAGAATGTTAAAATTCAAAGAAATGTTTCTAAATATTCTACAGTTACTATCGCTAAAGTAAAGCGAAATCTTTTGTTAATTTTTTGTTAAGATCTGAAATTGCCATTATTGATTTTCTTCCATGTTAAACATTGCTAATTTTTTAGCTGAGAATGTTTTAGTCAGAAGAGGAATATACCGTCTAACTACGTTTTATAATTTTGTAAAAACTTTGCTTTGCAAAAAGAACAAAAAACAAAGTATGTAGCATTCATATAAGCCAATAATTATGTTCTAGCTGAGGCAGATAAAATGTGGTATAAGGAAAATCTTTTATCAGCTGCATTAATAGTACAAATGTTTGTGAAACTTACCAGTTGGATCTATTACGTAATACTATGATATATGTTTATAAATTTTTATGAGAGATTATTATATAAACAAAAAAAAACTGAAAGCTTTCAAATTTTATATTACACCCAAAGGCGCGTTTTTTAAATTTGCATGCACATGCACGTTTCGAGAGCGTTTGGACTAAAAATAGTTAAAAACAGCCTATCTATAGAATTTCTGATGCACAGTCTCGCTCTCTGGAAATAAAAATGTCTTTTTCCGTACAGTATTGCCACTGCTCGCTTTAAAATCGTTGAATTTGTTAATCAAAAAGTCGTTAGAGTTTTATAAAATTTGAAATACACAATAAAATACTTAAAAACAGCATATCTTTAGAACTTCCGATAGACAGTCTCGCGCACCGGAGATACATAAAAATGTTTTTTTTTCGTACAGTGTTGCCATTGCTCGCTTTGAAATCATTGAATTTGTTGATCAGAAATTCGTTAAAGTTTTACAAAATATGAAACAGAGGATAAAACAAATTCGAAATTCAAAATTCGGGCTTCCAAGTGCCCATATTCATATTCGGGTGGAGAATTACGCTATTCAGGATTTGATGGCTCTAGCTCCCGGTGTTTTTATCCTATGCGATAAACATTCATGCATACACACATACATGTACATTCCTCATTATTTAATTTCTTGAAATATAATACAGGGCGATAATATTTGGTGCCAATAATATGAAAAATGATTCAACCGTTTATAATGATTCAATGCAAAATCCCGTTTCAAGACTAATACACCTTCTAAACTAAAGCTCCTTTGGGCTGATAAATAAACGTATTACAAAAAAGCACACTGAATAAATAAATAAAGCAGAATGAAATCAAATAAAATACGCAATAGTACAAAATACATAATAAAATGCAGACAAATAAATTCAAATATTGAGTAAAAATTTAAGGCTGCATTTTTCTGCATATTTAAAAACTCAAAACTAAACAATAACTGTAGCGTAAGTACAATTTAATAGCGTTTAAATCACATTCCATAAACGTTTATTAATTTTCAAAGATCATGATGATGTTTCTCATGCATCAAAAAAATATTTGCAACGTATATGAATTGCATTATTCAAATGATAAATCCATTAGGCATGAAATTATCTTTTATTTTTTCGACTTAAAATGATGTATTGAATTCATTAGAAAGCTAGAAAAAAGTCTTAAAAAAGTACGTTTCTACATTCCACTTCAAATCTTGCTTGATCATTAATAAACAATTATTACAGATTCACTTTTAAGCATAATTATATTATTATTCTATTTAATAGATCAAATTGAAATAATGTTCACACGATTTGTGCAGTTAATGCTTTCGTTATCTTACATCAAATGAATTCAGAGAGAAAAAATTCTTTAATTAATAATTTGATAAATTATAGATGTCAAACATATTTCACGACTTCTGCTTTCAGTTTCAACTAAATTCTGCTACTGATCTTAACAACATGGTTTAATTCTAATCTTAAAGCATTTAGTTCAAGAAATTAAACTTGCAAATTAAGAATTAAGAAGAACGTTGTTTCAAATTAAGAAGAACGGTTACCAACAGCTGAGGCACTTATCTATAAGGTAAGTAAGCCATAGTTCATAAGCTTCACGCTTTTGGCGCTTCATTGCTTTACAATTAATTCCTTTTACATATTTTACGTGTGATTGGTTGTGACAAAAGCTTCAGAATTGTTTTAGCTTAATGCCTTATCAATCTCAAATTCTCTCCTGCAGTTATTTTTAGTCAATACTGGAGACCTGCGTACATTTTTTTTACTACACGCTACATATTTTAATTTTACTAGATTAAAAAAAATCTGATGTGGACACCACATAATTTACTTGGACGGCCTATAAAATTATACACATTTTTTGCTGCATTTCATTTAAACTTGTTTCATCGACTTTAATTGGAGATATATTTCTCATTCAATTAATTCAGCTCTTACTTTGCGGCAAGGCAAAAATGGATAAAAACTCAAAACATGTTCATTAAAAATTGCAAAATACAGAAAAAAAATCAAACGCAGTTAAAAGAGTTAAAAAAGAACAATTTTTGCAATTAAAATTACAGTTTCTATCCAAAAAAACAAGCAATTCGGCCAGCAGGCAAGAAGGCAGATTTTTCGGTACACAAAAATAAAAGTTTACTTTTGGACCCACTCGTCAAAAAAAACACTGAAGGTGCAGAAACTGACTTAAATCACTGTCCTGTTAAGTTTCAAATTTAAACAAATTTGGCTGCTATGGTAAAAAGATTAGACTTAGCCGCACTAAAACAACATTTAAATTGTTGATAATTTAACAAGTATTGCATGCAGATTAACGAAAGGCATGGAAATCTTACCCGGAGCATAGGAACAACATAATTCAATCATTTTTAAAGCAAAAAATGCACAATTATAATCGAAAAGGAAGGTCACAAAAGCAATATTTCACATCAAATCGACTAACTTTAGTACAATGGCGAAATGGCATAACATTGTTGCACTGCAAAATACTTCCGAGTAAATTTGACTTTTCATATTCTTATTACTGTTAACTTTTGACTTTAATGAAACAGATGGATAAGCATTTAGATGTGGACGGCTTACGGATGCTCGCTACTCTATGTAGGGTGAGATTGTGGAGAACGGTCTAAGAGAATTTAATTCTCATTTATGTTGCCTGAAAGCAGGCCACTTATTTGGGAATCAGATTTTCACTCAAAAATGCCAGTGTCGCTCTTTTGTGAATAATTCTGCCATTAGTCAGCTTATATAACAGAAATTCTTAGAAAATTGAAACACCCGTAAAGCTACAATATCAGCCCTTTGAAGCTCCAAAGATTGCGAAAGAAACAGATTCTTTAAGAGACTTGAGACCAAAAGCTAATTTGCTTGAAGTAACTAAAGATACACTAAGCAAAAAAAAAAAAAAAAAAAAAAATCTGAAAGGTTTCAGAGGTTTAATTACGTCTAAAGGAGCATTTTTTAACGTTTTATGTGTTACCTTTACTGATTAAATATCATGTTCTTCGCACTTAAACCATAAAATTCAGTTCAACAACAATATCGCAAAATAATTTTAAAATGAGTCTATCTTTAGAATTTCTGATGCACAGTTCCGCGCTCTTTAGATAAAAAGGTATATTTTTCTCCCGTAGAGTGTTGCCATTGCTCGCTTTAAAATCGTTTGAGTTTGTTCATCAAAAATTCGCTCTAAAGTTTTACAAAATATGAAATAGATAATAAAACAAATTCCAAATTCAGGCTTCCAGATGTGCATATTCGGGTGTAAACGTACGTTATTCAAAACTGGATGGCTCTAGGTACGGTTGTTTTATCACATTTGGAGAAATATACATACATTTATGCAGATTCTTCATTATTTAATTTCTTTAAATATAATACAGATTTTTTAACTATAATACAGGGCTGCAAAATATTGTGGCAACAGTTTGAATAGTGACTCAGACTTCTAATGTTTCCGAAGCAAAATGAAAACAATAGTCTTTCAGGGACAAAGCCACTTTGGACTAAAAATCGGTTGCTATAAATTAAGAAGTTCGCTAAGTAAATTATTCTTGACGCAAACTGAAAAAAAAATGCTCGAAGATAAATTTTTTAATTTCTCCGTAAATTTCTCACCAAAAATTACAAAATTTAATATCTGGACATAATTTGGGTCGTAAAATCGAAGTCTGGAAAAAACTGGTATGTTATTTTAGAAAAAGTCTGATGTTATGTCAAAATACCTATGTTAAAACAATGCTATATATAAATCTAATATTAAGTCGCGATTTCGAGACTTGAAAAATGCAGTTAAATTTCAACAATCGGTCCAGTAGAACGGGAGATATAGAACTGTCCCATTATTTTTGTGCGAGGTGTGCATTCACATTATATTGCAAGTATTCTATAGAAACAAATTTGTTCCTAACCACATATATAGCTTTAATTTCCACTTCTAGTTAAGCATATAACTTAAGCCCATTTAACTACATATGTCTTTTGGACCAAGAGCAGACACGACAGAAAGGTGACATGGTCAGTCGCTGTGAACTTCACGTCGTCATATGTATTCATCAAGATGAATGTTTCTTTTAGGCCGCCATGTTAGGCTTACGCTGTTCTTCAGCTTTTCATAGAGAAAGCTAAAGTTTACTACATAAACTAATGTTATTTTATTTTTTATTTCGATTTTCTTTGGGAAATATCCTGTTGATGAAATTAATGATGATTTTGTTGTAACAGAAGATATTTTTAATCAACAACGATTAGAACAGACGAAATTTAAGTATCGCACGAGAAACTGTTTACTAAGCTTATACAAGAGTAATGAAAGTTACCTCTTCATGATTGATCAAAGCTTTAGATTTTATCCACAGACACCTAGCTAAAGTGAATTATTTGCATAATATTTAATGTATGTATGTCTGTGATAACTATTATGTAGTTGTGTCACTATAGTATGGAAACAACCGAAGAAAATCATTCCTTTGTCTTTCTATTGACTTCAGTATTTTGTAAACTACAGATACTTTTCAATTGTTCTGGACTGAACGAACGACTTGGACTTCTGAGATTGAAAGTCTCCCATTTTTCTGCATGAGATAATAATTAAAATGTTGTATTTTTGTATAAAATAAAAAATATTGTTCGTTTTGGTATTCGTAACTGCTTTGGAATGGAGGAAACCTCGGTTTTTTTCTTGATGCAATGGTATGTACTGTTAAACTGAATTATTGTATTTCAGAAGAACGAATTTCAACCCTAGAGTGCACAGAGGGGATGCACGCAACCTCAGTGCTTTTTAAATATGGCGTTTGTTTTATTATCCGAAGATTTTGGATTTAATGTGAGCAATGTGAATGTATTTGTTAGTAATATCCGAAAAATCTGGTTTCTTGCCCTCTGTTAATGCAATTAAAAGATCTGGTTCTAACTCTAATTTATTTCTGTATTTGGTTTTAATTGTTGTCATTTCGGAAAACGTTACTTCATACGGATATCTAGGACAAAATGCATTCGTGATTACAAAATCTGGATATTCGGTTTTCAGTCATGCCCACCAATTAGGAAGACACTTTTTCTTTAACATTGGATCGTAACGCTGTTTTATTCTCTCATGTCAATTAACTATTTTTGAGCTGCAGTCAAAAGATGACATATTTTTACATTTTCAGCAAATGGGTTCATTGTCCTTTAAAGCTTAGTTTTAATACTAGGAAGTTTCGGTAAAATGGTTTCATTTCGCATTTACTTCATTTTCAGGAGCAAAATGACACAATGATGGAAATATTTCTAATGATCCCTTTTCTAAAAACTCGTAGTATGATCACAGACTCGCAAATAATCATGAACGTACTTCTTTGGCTTACCTCCTGAAGTACGCATATCCCGCTGATATGGAGGCTTGGAAAATCCTAAGACCATCCTCGGATGTTCTTCCTCAAAATTGGGACAGAATTGCACAATTAGTGCCACAGAAGTATACCTTTACGATCAATGGTGATTGTTTGGTGTCTCGTCTATCCTTATCTCTACCTATTGCCACTCCTTATCTTTGATTTAAGATATTGTTGTTTTTATAATGAGGTAGCTAAGTGCCCAGTGTATCCACTCTTAAATGTCAAAATTCTGTATCTATTCTAGGTTTAAAATAATGTTGATTCTGGTGAATCCACTACGTAAGCTTCTTTTATTAAAATTACCCTCAGAAAGTTTTTAAAGTGTTTTTTTTTGCTTGTTTTGTTTTGTTTTGTTTTGAAGTTTATTCTTAACATTAGTAGTAGTAGTAATGACGGTGGTCGTTGTCACCCTTCCTCTACCATTACCGTTAATCGGTTCTGCCCACATCCGCCCTTGCATAGCATTTATTAATAATTGTGGCTGATTTACAAATAAAGTCTATACAATAATTGTATTCATATTATTAACATAACTTATTACATGAATTTTGGTTGGAGTATTTTCTCTCATGAATTTCTTTCTTTTGTAATTTCTCTTTATTTTTAAACAGTCTATATATTATTTCTTTATCTTCAAAGTTTCTCTTTCGTTATTTCCACCATTTCAACTAGAATGTTTTCTGTGTCCTCTAGCAAAATTCCTTTCATTTTGCTGTAGTTCTTTCGTGAGTTTCTCAGTTTCAAGAGGTTTCTATTTTATACCTCATCTTATAACTGTTGATCTGCGCACCAGAACTTATTCTTAGCATTAGGAAGGTCCAACCTTAGTTCTCCTTTAAAGAGCGGCTTACCACGGCAAGCGGTAAAATCTCTGAGCACTGGTAGTTCGGCCGAAGGTTCAGATGGACTGACTGCGTGGACGTTTTTGTGATTTTCGAATGTGTAACGCGTATACAAACCAGTTTCCCTTAGAAAGTCCTCCACGAAGTCCTCCGTTCCTTCAGGTAGATAGCCGTCGAATGCTTTGACATACTCAAATAAACCACACCAAACCGAAATCTTCAAAGAACTTGCATGAAATGGCCCATGTCATACAAGTGGCGTACTCCTATTTCGCTCTTCAACACAAAATACTCCAAGCTACATGCGAGTTTCTGATAACTTTGGGAACGTGAGCAGCTTGACTGAGCAAACGTTTAAATCCTGAGTTAAAATCTTAACCGAAGACGAGTTCTTTAAGAAAATCATGAATTGTTATTTTTAGGCAGTTATTTTCTGTATCATTAATTGTATTTTACCGTGCTTTTTAAAATGAAAACAACAACAGTTTTTAGTAGGTATTTCCTTATTGAGTACGTTACGTCAATTAAAACTAAGCGATCAAGAGTAACACTTCAATTTCCATTCATGTAACTAAAATTGAATTACCGCAGTAGATTCTTGCCAATGAATAAATTACGCACTTATCGGTTTCGATAGCTGATAATTCTGCCTTGCATTTTACGTTTATGTATTGAAACAATAAATCCAATTATAGTAAACTCCATCCCTAATCGAATTAAAAATCCACATATGACATTTCGATAAATTAAATTAACCAATTAGAGGAAAAGAGTTGAGAACGATAATCAATGAGTTTTTCGTTAAAAGTTAAACTCGTCTATTAAGTAGAATTTTATTCATATGTACGGATTAAATGAATCTAACTGCGGTTAAATTTCACAGTCATTTATCTAATCTCTTAAAAAATGGATCTGTTGGCAAATAGATTTTAGCTGGATTATGACCTGATCAGAAAGACCCTGATTTGAAATAGAGTAGAACTTTTATCAAGCGGACTCCAGTTATCAGAAAGTACAATTATTCCTTATTTTCTACTTTTGTCTACTGTAATCTACTGCTTTATTACGGTAGAGTGTATGTATTTTAAAAGGATGCAAAATTAATTTAATTCAATGTTTACAGCTTATAAATTGATCTGAAATGTTTCTGCCATATAGCCTATAAATATTGTTAAAAAGCAATAGGTTTTTTTTCTTTACTTTTTCTCAAGTCCATGAATTATTCCTTATACAAGCTCTACTTTTCTAAAAACAGATTAAAATGCTCCTCTGTTAGCTGATAACATAATGCTTTGTACCTCCCGAAAAAAAAATTCGATTTTTTACTTAAAATTATATTTTTTTAAAACTATATGTACAAAAATTTAATAATGTGTATTATATTTCTAATTTTATTAGTCCAAAAGGAGCGTTAACTCAGAAGGGTTACTAGTCTCGAAAAGGGATTTTGCGCTGAATCACTGTAAAAGGCTGAATCACTTTTTAAATTGTTGCCACCAAATATTATCGCCCTGTATTATTTTAAAAGAAATTAAATAAAGGAGAATGCGCATGGATGTAGGTATGTTTCTAGGATTGTGAAAAAACGACTGTACCTTCGAGCCATCAAATTTTGAATAACGTAATCCTCCATCCGAACATGGGCACCTCAAATTTTGAATTTCGAATTTGTTTTATTATCAATTTCATATTTTGTAAAACTTTAACGGATTTTTCATTAACAAACTCAACGATTTCAAAGCGAGCAATGACAACAATGTAGGGGGAAAAAATTATCTCCTGCGCGAGAGACTGTGTGTCGGAAATTCTAAAGGTATGCTGTTTTTAAATATTTTGTGATATGGCTGTTGAATTAAATTTTATGTGATTTAAGTTCGAAGTACATGATATTCAATAAATAAAGGTAACACACAAAAGCTTAAAAAAACGCCTGGTTGGGTTTAATAGGAATATCTGATCTTAATCTGAAAGGTTTCATGCTTTTTAGCCCAAAGAGGCAATTTGCCCAGTAGGGTTATAAATTTCGTTTTGGCATTTTGCGTTGATTCACTATAAACGGCGAATCACTTTTGCCACTAAATATTAGAGCCTTTCATTATATTTAAAGAAATTAAATAATGAAGAATCTGCATAAATGTGCGTATGTTTCTCACATTATGATAAGGCAACGGTACCTATACAGTCATCATATTTTGAATAACGTAACCCTCCACCGAATATGAGTGTCTAAAAGTCCTAATTTGAAGTTTCGAATTTATTTTATTAACTATTTCATATTTCTTAAAACTTTAACGAATTTTTTATTAACGAACTCAACGATTTCGAAGCCAGCAACAGCAACACTGTACAGACAAAAAAAAAAAAAAATTTCTATCTAAAGCGCGCAAGACCGTGTGTCAGAAATTCTAGAGATGTGCTCATTTTTAAAATTATTTTGCAGTATTACTGTTGAACTAAATTTTATGGTTTAAGTGCGAAGACTATGATATTTAATAAATAAAGCTAACACACAAAACGTTAAAAAAAGCCCCTTTCCGGCGTAATATAAAATTTGAAAGTTTTCAGAGTGTTTTTATTCAATTATTTTACAACCAAGAAAAGTAACAATTTACACTGGTGTGCAAAAATTAAGGACGAAGTCGAAAAATTAGCATATCAGCTGAACGAAGAGGCAGAGCGGACAGAAAGACCAATCAGGAGATTAAGTAAGGTGATGTACGGTAGCACATGCGCAGATAGGCAGGTAGACGTAATGGGGGAGTGTCTGAGTAGTATAAAGCATGTTGTTGGTGTAAGATCAGTATTTCTGGCAAAGAGATTGCACGCCGTTAAAATCACACCGAGTTGCTGCCTCAGCGAGAAATGGCGAATAATCAATCTGTTAGACGACATCTGGATGCTTTTACCCGAGGTTGAATCATTGGGAAGTTGAAGGAAGGCCGCAGTGTGACAAGTGTGGCTGCAGAGTTCGGAATTGCTCACAGCATCGTTTCACGACTTTGGAGACAATTTCAAACTACAGGAACAGCTATCCGGGGGTTTAGTAGTGGTCGTCCACGAGGAACCACACCCGCAGATGACCGGTATATTGCCTTACAGGCCAGAAGAAACAGGCGGCAGACAGCGGGAGAAATCGCTAGACACACGACACAGGCGACTGGACGACCGATATCGCGTTTTACCGTGGCCAGAAGACTGCACGGTGGTGGTCTGTTTGCACGACGCCCTGTACGGTGTGTACCTCTAACGCCTGCCCATCGGAGAAGGCGTTCTCTGTGGTGCCGGGAACACCGGAATTGGAGAGACAATGAATGGGGACGAGTACTCTTTACAGATGAGAGCAGATTTAGTCTGAGTTGCGATTCTAGACACATACACATCTGGACAGAGCGGGGAACACGCAATAACCCCTTCAACATCATCAAAAGGGACTGTTTTGGAGGTCGCGGAGTTCTCGTTCGAGCAGACATAATGCTTGGTAGCCGGACCGACCTTCATATCTCCCAAGGAGGTTCGTCACCTGGGACTGCTATTGTAACGAGGTTCTTCTTCCTTACATGCGTCTTTTCACAAGGGCTATGGGTCCTCAGTTCCTCTTCATGGACGACAACGCTCCACCTCATCGCACAGTTACTGTCGAAGAGCTGTTGGAGAGTGAAGATATTGAACACATGGATTGGTCGGCAAGGTCTCTGGATCTAAATCCCGTCAAGCATGTACGGAACTTACTAGGGAGACCCGTGGCAGCACGTAACTTATCGCCAGTAACGATTCCGAAACTGCGATTGGTGCTACAAGAGGAACGAGCAGCAGTGTCTCAACAGCTCATTAACAACCACATATCCAGCATGCACAAATGATGTGAAACCTGCCTAGCAGTCAGGGGAGATCATATCCCCTATTAAAGACCGGATGTTTCTTGCTGGACACCCATCACAGGGATGTTTCGGCCTTCAGTCGCATTGCGCTCCATGCTACTTTTTCAATAAAGCTTCTTTTTATCCCTCTGATTTCTCTTTTAGTAAGTGTTGCTTACATTACTCATGTCCTTACGTATTGGGGATCTTACGGTATTAAATGTGTTGATTTGGAAAGATTTTGTACAAAGTTATATTGAAAAAACCGTCTCGTCCTTAATTTTTGCACACCAGTGTATTTTAATTTCAGCTCTGTATAAGTAGGTAATTAGTTTAGTTTTAAGCAAAAAGAAAAAAATATTTATTTATTTATAGTTTTATAAATTTGTTAAATATTTGATTGCATTTCTTTTTTGGGCGTTTTTATAATGTACTGTATTCATGTGTTTGTAAATAAATGCATAAATGAAAACCGCGCATAAAATAGATAACTGAATTTTATGCCTAGCATGTTTTAGTGTAATCGAACAAGTGTTCTGTTGTAATATCACGGTACCAGATGTTCAATGACAATTTTCACGTCACCAAATGTTGTGGTGCAAATGTTAAATACTAACTGTTACAATAATTTGCCTACAATAATATCAAAAACCAAATTCTGATTGCGTTGTGTTTATCTTTCCTCAAAAATAACCCGAACAACCCCTAAGACCAAGCAGGAGTACTGGTGTTAAAAACATTCACACAAGTCATCAAAAAAAAACTCTGAATCAAATATATATATATAACCAAGGATATTTATTGCAGCATTAAAGGAAGACACTCAATCTTTCAACTTAAATTTCTAGATCTATGGTGTGTTCAGGTGACAACTATTTAAAATAATGCATCATTT
>KK118391.1:421205-439444 GCA_000611955.2 Stegodyphus mimosarum
GAAATTCAACAATTTTAGCAATTAAATGGGCATAATTCTCCAACGGGGCGACGTACAGTCATGAAAGTAGGTTCATAAGAAGGGTAAATTTTTTCTCTTTAAGAGGTATAAATTTCAACCATGTGAATAAAAAGGAAGTATTTTTAAATTTCAAATATTACCCAGAAACAACCGATTTCCCATTGTCTCCTTCTCCCGAAGGCTAATACTGTCGAACGCGTAACGTAAGAATGAGAACTCTGTTTAACTCGCATAAGAATAATTGATTCAATAACATAAGCAATACAATTCGTGAAGAAAAATTTAGAATAAGCATAAATTAATGCATATAATTCACTCACTCAATAATTAATTAACAAATAACCGCAATTAACTACACATTAATCCATAATTCTAAACTAACCAAAAATCACTACATAACACAAGTGGCCATGTATTGTATTTGTGTTTATTTTGCTGTGTTCTTCTATTGATTTACCAATAAATTGCCAATGTCTTCTCGCTCATCTGACCTAGCTACCGCGGCCCATCAAAGACGAGAGGTAAAACTGCTGAAATTATTGCTATGACCTGAGTTTAAGAGTTTAAATCTTGGCGAATGGGCTGGCTGGGTGGGAGGTTTCGTGCTTTTTTACATGTGTAACGTAAATACAAGCCCGTTTTCCTGAAGATATCTGCAGGAATTTGTAGTTATCAACAATATTTCAGTGTAACAAAATTGAGAATATGATTAAATGTCACTTTTAGGGCCTACAGTAATCAAAGATTAATTTGTTTTAATTTATTTTAACCCAAATTGGTTGTTAATTTAGATAGCTGAAAAATAATTTTATTGTTTAATTTTGTTAATAAAGAAGCGTGTATTTTATTTTACAGAAATAAAAACACTTTTTTACTGAATAATCTTTTTGAAGCAAAATTTAACAGGCGGAAAAAAAAAATCTGTAATTACCTTTTTTGGTAGAAACATGTATAGTGTATAGAAAACTGACAAGCAAATTACCCGAATTTTTCAAACATTCGAATGGACTCTGATGCCATTTCTTTCAAATGTCTGGATTTTTTTTTGTGTTATTTGAATTATAACTAAACATATTGAAATTCAACTGTAAATAAGTTTTTATATCAAGCAATAAATTACAGATTATGATTTATCCTAACTGCATGTTCTAAAATGACGAGTTCTTTGACAAACTGAAATTGGATATTTAGAAGTGTTTATGGCATATTATCCGTAAGCACTTATTAAACGTAATGCATAATAAACAAATTCATGTACAATACAAACACACATAATATATATAAGACGTAAAAATTAGTGTAAATTATAAAAACATGTATCATTTCAAGAAGAGTTTATGAAGGTCAAGATACAGTGCAGTAAATCTCAATACAGTAGAGTCCCGCAAACTCGACATAATGTGGACTGAGAGACTGTCGAGTTTCCGAAAAGTCGAGTTTTGCAGAATAAGAGGTGAGTTTTTCAGAACTCTTAACATTTAACTGTAAATTATTCTAAACATTTGTAGCACAATATTGGACACGGAAAAGTAGAGCATACAATTAAATTACTGTTGAATTTTTAATGTCAGTTTCTAGTACAATAGGAGTCATGAAAAGAAAATACCAGAAGATAATTAATTAAAACAATTTATATACAAAAATGAAGAAATAGTATTAATAGTTCTTGGCTGTAGAAAAATATCGTGTGATGGTAGATTGTCTTTCAACTCATTCCATCATCGTGCTGCTTCATCCCGTACGCAACGGAGGAGAAAAATGTCCGTTCCAGATTCCATACCAAAATCCATACCAACAAAATGTCCATACCAGATGCCATACCAAAATCCATACCAAAAAAACGTCCAGACCAGATGCCATACCAAAATCCATGCCAACAAAGTGTCCATACCGAAATTACAGAAAAAGAACGCTCAAATCTTTGAACAGAACAGGAAAGGCATACGCATAAATAATAATTGTATGCACTGTATGTAATATTTGCTCTGTTTGACTTAGAGATATCTTAAAAAGGTTTCTAAAAAGTTGTTGAGTTATACGGGATGTCGAGATATAGACAGTCGAGTTCGCAAGATTCTTCTGTACAGCGTTCAATCCAAATGGAAGTTTGTCCAATAAACTTTCCGTTACGTCCTTTGCAGTTTTTGCAACCAGAGATAGAAATGTACAGTGCTTCTAAAGTTTGGAAACTTCAACCTTAGATTTGCAGTGGTTTTGCAGAAATTATTTGTTTTGAAGAGAATTAACATACATTCTTTTTTTCCGAGCGAAAGTAATATTCTGTGCAATTCAGCTAGAAATACCTTATTTAAACAGATGAAATAAAATAAATAAATTATAAAAAAGAAGGGTTAGTTGAATTCCGCAAAGCACACGAGGGCTGTATGCCTAAGGGAAGGGGCGCACTTGTGGAGAAACAGACTCATATTCACATTACATATAAGAAAACAAACTATGCCGCCAGTTCTTTCTCCCGTGCTTGAATCGAGATAGAACTATCAGATTCAGAACTCAAAAAAAGCTCTCAACCAATTGGCCTCTAGTGAAACTATAATAAAGGATGCAACAGTTCTTGCTCCATTCGTTAAATAGAAAAGAAACAGAAGGGCGGCGAAATTATGAGATAATTCATTTAAAATTTTTGAAAAAAGTAGGATTGGCTTTAAAACTATACATAAAGTAGATTGATTCTGATGAATGAAGAAAAATGCAATAAATATTACCTATCAGTTGCAGAAACGGTCTGAGAAATTCTAACAGAATTAAATATGAAAGTTAAAAACCTCTTTTCATTTCTATATCTTTGTTCATTGATGGAGATACAATTTTTGGTTCCTGTAACGTTATTTACTTATTTTATTTCATTTATTGAAATGGTATTAGTTTTAACAAAACACCAACCACTACGTTTGCTTATTCAGTCTCCTAAAAACGTGTTTTGTTTTTCTATTAAACATGAAATAATCTAAGCCTGACTTTGCTTGATTTTAGATATCAAACTGTTATGTCTTTGTCTCATATAATGAAAGAGAAAGTTGCTTCTATAATAAAAGAAAAAACTAAAAATAATTATTATATGTTTAATTGTTTTCGAATATAAATAAACAATAAACTACTTTATGTTACTGTTGTTGTTTTAAATTATATTTTCGGATACTATATAGAACATCGGAAAACAATACTAATCTCAATTTAGCATTGTAAAATTGCATTTCTCGATTCCTGAGAGCCAAAAATATAAACATGAAAGGAAAGGAAGCTGCGATGTGCTACACTTTCACATACATTTGATATATACTCATGTTCAAATCTATTTTTACATACCCAAAAAACAATGGTATTCCATGAAATGCTCAATGGATGTAATGCCTTTTTGCAGTAAATGTGTGAAAGACAAGCCTGATTAACATTAACCAATGAAAAGTGATCAAACGATTTCTGATATGCAAATCAAGGTTTCAAGTCATCTGAAGGAGAATCAACTCCTTGCTCAAAGTGAATATCTGAAAGAATTTCTGCAATACAGAATTTGATTTCATTGAATAAGGACTCGAAATGGTTCGTTATCGCTCCGAAGTATCATTTGAAAAAAACTCTGCGAAATGGCGAACCAATGGTCGTTTAGAAGCAGGAGCGACAGTTATGGAAGCAGTGAGATGTGGAAATTTTTAAAAAGAGGCAGTCTCTACATTAAGGAAACAATTTCAGAATTCTAGAACTGCTGTAAAGAGGCCTGGGTAATGTCAGAAACGAATAGTAACTGCTTCTTAAGATAGGTACCTAGCAGGAATTCGTCTGGCATATCGTCGTGACAGAAAGTTTATTGCACAGCAGTTAAGTTCAGAGCCTGCAGCCGCCAAGCTGTTGTATCACGAAAAACTGTGCACAAAAGGTTTAATGAAAACGTTTTTATGCCAGAAAGTCAAGGTTATATGTTTCACTCTCTTCACGGCAAAAGAAGAATCGCTTTAATTGATGCAAATAATATCTGAACTGAAATGAACACCAATGGTCCATGAACTTTTCACTAAAGAATCAATATTTTTACATTCCAAGAGAATTAAAGACGCGAAATCTTCTTTTAAGCATTATGAAATGTGATCGTTTCGGTAATGCAGGTGGGATGGTATGTGGAGGAATAAGGACCGATGGTCTCATGCCCCAACACGTTTTCAACAGTGGGTGTGGGATCGGAGAAATATTGGGATGAAGTCTTAGAACTTTACGTAAGATTTTTAGAGGTGCATATGGATCTGATGCTTTTATCTACGGACGATAATGGTTGTCCACATCGTGCAGACCTCACTGATAAATTTTTTGAAAGTGAAGACATTGAAAGAATACCGTGGACAGCAAAATTTCCTGATCTTGCTCCGATAGAGAGCTTATGGGGCTATCCTGAAAAAGGAGTTGCACAAAGATATTCTCCTTTTAAAGATATAAATGCGCTGAAGAACGCATAGCTGGAAGAGTGGAAATGAATTCCCCAAACCGCTGTTAAAAACTGCATTGCCGATTTGAAAACAGGTTATGATATATGTCTACAAGACAGAGGAGATACCATTCCATTTTAAATTCATAAACCTTAATTTTTTCTGAGTTAGTCTTTCCTTCTTAAATCTCCTTGTAGCATATTATTACCATATTTACTGAAATTTTGTTATTTTTTCTAACAGGTATGAAACATGCATCCTTTTGCGTTCATAAAGGTTTCTCAGTATCTGCGCGTTCTCAGTTTACTTTTTATATTAAATTTTAGCAGCCGATGAATGAATAGCGGGGACTACAAAGTATCGCAATTGAATATCAGGATGGTGGATAAAAGGGAAAAAATTTCAATTCTTGGTCATAACATCCATTCGAATTTTTTCCGTCTACTCACTTTAACTGTACCACTGTACCACAAGTGGGTTTGCGAACAAAATGAACATATGCCACTAGTTGAGAGAAGACATGCAGTAGACTTAGAAAAAGTAAGATTATCAAATCGACGGATCACTAGGCATTTGGCTCAACGCGATACTGCCATTTGACGATGTTGGCAGGAATGATTAAAAGCAGAGCAGGGTATTAAGAAGGCAGCCTTCGATCTAAGAAGACAAGAGAACCTGAGTACACAGCTATTGGCAGAGCGGCTCGCCCATCATCTATTTGTCTTTATTAACAAACTGACAAGTAACTGGGACACTGGTGGCCGCAAGTACCATTAATAGGCAAGTTAGAGAACGAAATCTGTGCTCACGATGCCCATTGCATCGATTACCCCTTGACTATGCTTTCGATATAGAATTTTACTGACTGGAGTAGAATTGTCTTCAACAGTGAACCCCAATTCAAACTGTACCGCGATGACTATTGGAGATTTGTTTGGAGATGTACAGGATAGCGTCCAGCAAAAAGGGAAATATAGTCTAGGGTGGCATTTCATTTGATAGCCAGGTCTCTTTGTTTGTCATCCGTGACGCTCTTGCAGTACGTTGATGATATTCTATACTCCATTGTGCTGCTTTTCTTTTCGAGATATCCCAGGCTTATATTTCAACAAAATAAAGCCCGGCCACATACGACAATATTTTCTATTCTTTGTCTTCGTACTTGTCAAGTACTTTCTTCTCCAACTAGATCTCCAGTAGAGCGCATTTCTCCACAATAGAGCAGATCTGGTGTGTGAAACGTTAGTGCTTCACCGTTTTAGGATGTTACCGATTTTAGTGGATAGTTGGAGAGAGTTTGGCAATAAATACCACATGAGGTCATTCACCAACTCTATGGATAACCAGTTCTCAAGGCGGATAACGAGTTGCATGAAGGCCAGAGTGGACCTATTCTTTATTAATTTCTTAATTATTAGTAGTTATATCTCCTGAAAAAGAGTTCAGTTGCTCTGAAACTAATCGTTCTTTCGTATATATACATCACATCTACAGAAATTCAGCCCATTCGGATAAATCATGATTAAAGAACATAGTTTTAACCCTCATTTAGACAATGAAGATCAAATCATTTTTAATCACTAACTACAGAAGATGCAAGATTTTCGATTTCTGTAAAAACTGATTTGTAATCTCTGTAAAAACTGATTTGATGTTCAAAAACATTAAATCTTTCATTTGTAGTATGAGAAGAGCTTAAAGTAATAATTGCGATGAAAACGAAGTTTAAAATTTTTTGGGAATATGAAAGCATATTATTTCTTTTATAGGATTTAATTGAAATTTAGAAAGTTCAAGAATGAAAATTTTGTGTTTTATCTCATGCAGGAAGCACTGAAAAATATCATTGCTGTTTGAAATTATACGTATGAAAATGTGTCTAATAACCATGGTAAGGCTTGCTTAACCATCTGAAAGTGATCTTGACTAGGGGCAATGCGAAAGGATTTCCCTCGGTTCTGACAAGGAAGATGTTGGATAATATTACATTATTTCTTAAAAACACTAATATTTAAATACTTTAAAGAACCTTAAAAATAAGAAACTGATATAGCACTTTGGCACTATTTCTTTTAATTCGAATTAGGCAAGAGAGACGTTTATTTTTAGCGCCCGAGATAAATAACTTAATAACAAAATTACGAGAACATGAAGTTGTCAATGAGTTTCTCATCGTAACTTGATCTTGAAAACAATGGTTTCTGAAAGCTCTTACTGCTCCGCTGATATTTGTTCGTTGCAGTTATGAGAACAATTTTTTCGGATATTTCTATAATTAAGTCTCAAGGCTTTGAAATTCTTTTGGAGAAGAATATTTGATTTACGACTTTCATATGCGATCTTCTATAAATAGCTCAGCAACTATGTTAGGGCAGAACACTCTCTTGTGGTTTCGTCCACGTGCATTGCATTTTGAACTTCTATTTCTGCATTGAAGAATTCCGTTTATCTCTGTGAAACATAAAAAAGATTTTCATGTTCGTTAGCTTGGAATGAAAAGAATTCTCATCAATTTGGATCTGAGATTGTTTCGCTGCTGTTTTATGATGTATGCCCTCATTTTATTGTGCTAGCATCTCTCACTCAGCTTTTTTTTCAAGGGGGGGGATGTACTTTCTCCTTCTATTTTTGAATATTGTTGAGAGAGTAGTTAACTATAAAAAGAATGTTATTCAATAGCTGGGTAACTCGCATGATAAACACAGAAAGTCCAACATTAATATCAGACTGCATTCAGTGGTATAAATGAAATTGGTTAACTGAGTGTCATGATGAACATTTCATTAAAAGTGATTTTAATTAACTACAAAATGATAAAATATGCTGATAAATAAAACCAAGGTTGATATGATATTATTACGTCCTAAATTGGAGACTTGTGCGCGTCTTTAACAGAGAAAATGGCTTAATTATTCCAAACAAGTCGCGCCAGTTTTTCTTTCTTGATCGTCCGCGTATAAGGATTATAATTATTTTCCGCAAGTGAAGTGATAAATTTAAATAAATTAGTGATTAGTGATTTTAATTAAATTAGTGATTAAATTTTCCGAGGCATGAAATTGAAAAATGGGAACAAAACACCTCATTCAAAATGCTAACAGTCTGAAAGTGTAATCTTCGAGTTGCAGTATAATAGCCGGAAGAAGAATAAATTGCTTTTCAATCAAAATACATAAAATTTTTAATTTAAAAACTATGAAAAATATATAGACATTTCTCTTCTGTTCTTAGACAATATCTACTGCTGTCAACCCATAAAACTAAATCTTTACTGTTTTAGGTACATGGATTAACATTCAGAAAGAATTCCAGTTTCAAAGGCATCGACATTTATTTCTGTTTTGATTTTTATATGCTCAAAATAATACGAAAATAAAATTATTAAAATAAAAAAAGATTTAATTTTAATGCTATCAGTCGTAAACCCAATACCCAGAGTAAGAAATTTTGAAGTCAGCTTATTTTGTTGATCTCACAGTAGTTGATAATTAGCAGATAGTTGAAAGCCGACAGAAAGGATTTTATGCTAATTAACCAATTAATTATTATGATTTGTACCTTCACTAGAACTTCTTTTATTCCGTAGTCCTCACCAGAATGTGAATTAGTTGTTGAGTATTTAAGCCGAAAGTTGGAAAGTTTAAGACTTCGAGCTTGTGATAACCTGGCTTGGTGTTATGGCTTATCGCAAGCTTTGCCAAGCATTGTTCGGGCTTCGGCCATTTTGCTAGCCGAAGTTAAATAAGGTTAACTAATGAAGTTAAATATGACTAATTAATGAATTAATCATGGCATAATATATTAGTTATAGCTAACTAATGAAGTTAAATATGGCTAATTAAGGAATTTAATAAGGCTAATTAATTTATGTTAAAAAATTGGGACAGCTTCAATAGATCACTTGTGTAGTTTCCGTAGTTTGTGTAAAATATAAAGTAATATTACTCAATAGCTATTGTGTAAAATATAAAGTAAAATGTAAAGTAATATTTGTGTAAAATATAAAAAATACAATGGCTTTGCTCTACGCGAAAAGGCAACCTATAATTAACTTTCCGCAATTTCAGGATCTTCCCCCTAGACCAGTAGTTTCGAGAACATTCTGGCATGTTATATAAATACGGAGTAATGGTATAAATACCGAGTACGAGCTGGTATAAATATCGAGTACGCTCCATTTTTCGTCAGACTGCATCCTTCTATCGGTGCTATAAGACCCTGCGCTGCTCTTCCCCTTTCTTCCCTTCGTTAGAATAATTATGACTTAGAAAGCCTAAAATTAATCTTATTTAATTTAAATCATCATTGAATATGTAATTTGGAGAATTTCATCTGAAGGAGAAATGATATGCGGTGAAAATTGAATGAAGATGTAAGAACCAAAAAGCTAAATCCTTCTGTGTCGTCATTTTGAAGTCTTCTAGTCAGCCACAACAACTCCCGGACTCTGATGTAGTGATCGTCAAGCTTTGCCATTCCTGTGCCTTTCTGCCAAATTAATACACGCATGTATTTATATATAGTACAAGTGGTGACTTCTGTTAAATTTAAAGAGTTAATAAAAAGGTTATTTTAACCTTTGTCATCTTAATTCAGGCTGGACCGATAATTCAGTCTAGTAGTCTATTGTCAGTCTATTATTCAGTCTATTGTCAGTCTAGTAGGCCTGAAGGACGTTGATTTATGCTTCTACACAAGCAAAACCCTACAAGGCAGGATGACGTTTGCATTACCGTAGAGTTCAACTGGTATTGCTTTTCTGCTGCATATAATGCAATTTCAGATCGCAATTCTTCTTTAGCATTAGTGCTTGAGCAGATTTGAAAAACAAGTTAGTTGTACATGTCAGGCCGTCGCATTTTTGGAGACATGACATTTCGATTAGCTATACAGATTACATTATGTTCCTAGCATTATGTTGTAGATTGGAGCAACTTCCAGAATGGTAGCTAAGGACGTACGTATTTTATACGCACAGGAAACTAGACAGGATAAGGAAGTAAACTTGAATGTGTTGCGATCCGATGTTGGTTTGAGTTTTCTTTATTGCAGGTGACATAAATATGTGTCTATAATTTGCTACCGTATTCAGCATTTCAATAATGCTCCTTCTTTGCTCTGCCTTGTTTACGACGAACGCGATGTAACTAAGAGCTACTTGTGATAGGTAATGATGCCCTTTTGTCGTTATGCGTTTTAAGAGATAATGGACCGTCTCCTAATTAACTTCAGACGCATGTATCGGTTGATTAAATATATTGAGTAAAAGTAAGTATGGAATGCCCATGGCCTGAAAGGATCTAATTTATTTTAGGCGTAGATTGGTATAACAATTTAGTAAAATGCTGAAAATCGTCTTGCCCTTTTATATGCCGCCCAGACGGTAAAATGGTTAATGTCGCTGATTGCTATGCCGAAAGGCCCGATCTTGAATCCCGGATGTTTGAAAACGTATAGTGTCTGTACGGCATGGGGGCACTGAAAAATCCCGAAGAGACAAACCGTCTGGAGAGGTAAGGAAAGAGGAGTTGGAGACCCTCGAATCTACCTCAGGGAAGTTCTTTTTCGGAATTCTAAACTGGAGCGAAAGTAGGCTCATCAATACCTTATTTACTATGGTACAATAGAGATGCTGGCCTAGCTTTTACCTGTACCTGTTCTCTTTATATGACATCCTTCTCCTGCAGTCATTCTGCTATTGCGTAAGTATAACTACATGCTCATTTCCTCCCTTGTCTTTTAATACGTACATGAGGCAACAATGCGATGAGATTTGCATGCAGTATTTTTTACTTTCTTGTACGAAGTAAAGTAAGTATTGCAATCACAAAAAATTCCGGTATCATATTTCAACGAAAATATCCATTTTGCTCGCTTCGAAAGCAATTTAACGATTTTTTTGCGCGACAACTGTACGTAAGGACAGAATAAAGAATTCTTTTTCCCTCAAACGAATTGTAAAACTGATTTAAAATGGATTCAGAAGAGATTCTTTCAGTGGCGTCTGTACGTACGTACGTACGTATGTATGTATGTCATAGTATGTCATAGCTCAAAAGCGAGTAGCCTCAAAACGTTGAAATTTTGTATGTAGGACTGCTATAACATGTAGATGTGCACCTCCTATTTTGGTTGCAATCGGCCGCACCAAAATTATATATATATTTATATGTACATATATATATTCACTCTGTTACTCGGCTCGGTGAGCTCAGTTTTTTATTCTTATGTATTGGTAAATTGTGCATTTTTTTGCCTTAAAAAGGATTGAATTGTATTGTTCTTATCTTCTGGTTAAGGTTTTTATGCCTTTAGTTAATCTGCATGCAATACTGTAGAATTATCAACAATTTAAAAATTGTTTTCTTTCTTGCTTTACTTTCTTTCTTCATTTCCTTCCTTTTCCATTTTCTTTTCTTTTCTTCTCTCTCTCTTCTTTCTTTTCTTTTTCTCAAGTGCGATTGAGCCTAATTCTTGTTTACCATAGCAGCTATATTTGTTTACATTTGAAACTTAGCAGAATAGTTAATTCAGTTTCTGCACCTGAAGCGTTTTTTGACGATTGGGACCAAAATTAAACTATCATTTTTGTGCACAGAAGAATCTGCTTTTTTGCATGTTGGCCGAATTGCTTGTTTTTGCTTAGAAACTGTAATTTTAATTGTAAAAATTGTTTTTTTAATTGTTTTAACTGTATTTCGTGTCTTATGTTTTTCTATATTTTTGAATTTTTGGTAAAAATATTTTAAGGTTTTGCGAATTTTTGGCTTTGCATCGAACTGAGAACTGAATTAATTGAGTGAGAACGAGAAAATAAGTTTAAATGAAATGCAGCAAAAAATGCGTATAATTTAATATTCTGTACAAGGAAGTTATATGGCGTGTACATCAGATTTTTTAATTCTGGTTCACAGTTGGGTAACTATGCTATGGTTTTCTAATGATGCATAATGTTGTTTGGTTGTCATATTAGACATGCAATTCGTTGTTTTTTCTTATTGCATATTCCAGTATCTTCTGTACTGCTGTTAGCTCGCGCTTAAAATATACTGTTTTCACTCGCCAAGTACCTTTTCGTGTTTTAATAATTATAGAGTTTGATTTTCTTTGGTAAGATAAACTAGTGTCAAATTTCTAATGGACTCGGAGGGGCGCCGCGTCTGAAGACAAAGACTTAAAAAAGTTAAAATAACCTTTTTACCAAATCATAATTTAATATTATCCAATTTGCGTGACACAGCATTCGTTATTAAATTTATAACTAGCCTCTAACTAAAATCACAGATTGATAATTTAGAAAACATTTACTAAGTAATACATCTCAAAGAGTTTTTAATGTAAAAAACATGGAATTTCCAAAGCAATAAAATAGTTAGATGTACAAATCAGATTTTTGTAGTTTGCTATACAAATCCTTCCATCCTAAAACTACCTATCCGATTTTATAACTTACTTTAAAAGCTTTTTAACCAGAAACACATATTGGTTTTATATTTAAGAAAGTAAATGCCTTAGCTAGCTTTTCTTAATACCATCTGTAGCAAAAGTATTCTGACAATTTTAATAAAATTCGAATAAAAAAATTCATTCAAAAAAATGTATCTCCAGATTTCCTATTTTACTACCTTTTAGCAAAATAACGTTTTGTCGTTATGTTTTTAACTTCATTGGATTATAATCCTTCCATAATGAAGTACAAGCTTACAAATAAACAATTCTACTTTTTATTTTTATGATGCCTATTAGTTCTAAAAATAACGAATAATGCCAAAAGATAAATACAAATGGTTGAAAGTTAAAGTAGGTAATAGTTATGTAAAGATGAAATGATACCGGATGCTTCGGATGATAACAGGAAAGTTATAGATCGTCGATATTTAACCCGAAAATATATAGGGCTAACACATAATTTTTGCAATTTAAATTATCAAATTACTAATTTTATTCCATGTAATAATTCATAATTTAGCAGGATACGATGCATATTTATTTATAAAAGAGCTTGGATGGGATCAGTATTAAAATTATCCCAAATAACGAAAAAATATGTATATCATTTAGTAAAAAAATTGGAAAAATGGAACTGAGGTTCATGGATTCATTTAAATTTATGTGATCTAGCATTCATAATTTATCGCAAAATCTTAGAATGGAAATATTTATAGAAAGTTCAAGATTTTACTCCGGGGAAAAATTAAGTCTTATTAGACAAAATGGTATTTAATTTTATGAATTCATGGAATCTGAAGAAAGATGTAAAGACGCAAATTAATCAGCTCAAGACAAATTCGATAATATATTGTTACAAATTTTGTAGAGACATTAGTTTTTTTTTTTTTTTTTTTTTTTTTTTTTTTTTTTTTATTTTTAAGCAGGAGATATTATGAAAAATGAGCAATGCTCTCGTTGGGACTCGAACCACGGATCTCTCGAATTCTTGCCGAGCACTACACTACGAAGGCATGCCGAGAAAGCGGCATGAAAGCACCTCATATACTCCCCCTTTTAAAGGGCGACTGGGGATTAGGGAACCCAGTCGCTAAAACCTGGTGGTGGAGAATCATCATCCACCACCTTTTTGTTCGAACGCCACTGCAGAGACATCAGGATTTTTTTTAACAGGAGATATTGAAAAATGAGCAATGCCTTCGCCGGCACTCGAACCACGGACTTCTCGAATTCGTGTCGAGCGTGCTGACCATTATACATCGAAGGCATGCCAAGAAGCCGGAAGAAATACCTTATAATTTTAGTAGAATTATAATTAAAATCGTTATATTTCCCCGTGCAAAGCACCGCGAGACAAATTTTAAGAGAAATCAATGCCGAAAAAGTAAAATACAGGGGCACGTGCATTTAAAATTGAGTAAATGGATGTCTCGTTAACTCAGCCTTTCATCCCTTGGAGGGAGGGTCGATAAAATGAGTACAAAGTTCGCTTGTGGACTAAATAAAGGCGATCCTGCGACAAGCTGAGCACTTGTCCAGGCAAAGATGCAAAAGCAACCCGAAGCCCATGGTCTAGAAAGCATATATCAGGGCACTGCTGGCCATGGCTCTCTAAGGGTTGTTTGTGCCGTCGAGTTTAGTTTTAGTTTAAATGGATATCTCGGTAATTTGTATGTAAACTGAATAAATGTAATTGACCACTATGTTAGCTGTAACCGTAATTCCATCCTCTTTCCAGAAATCTCAAGAAGCAGAAAGTACTAGAAATTTCTCGCGCCGGTTAAAAAGCTATAAAAGGCCGGAGAGAGAGAGTCTTAGTGCAGAAAAGTTCAGAATTAACGGTTGTTGTTAGCTGTTGGCTCGGAGGAAGCCATTATCACTTCCTCCGAGCACTCTGTTGTTGATGTTTGGAAAGTGAAATCGATGCTTTCTCGTAACCGTTATGATGAACAGTAAATTAAAGACAAAAAAGCTGTTAATATCTTTATTGCACTGAGAAATATTGAAGAATTCCAACAGCCAATTTCGCAAGGAAATCCAGCTGAGGAAAATCTCAGGAAAGCCGAAGATGACTTTTTTCGTGTGATGTTTAAAGCTGAACAGTTGATCCAGCTTTACCGTAAAATTGATGCTCCGGCTCCTAGTAATGCTGTGAAAAAGAAATGCAAGCATAAAAAAAAACTCTGAAAAGGTTCTGCCTGTGAAAGCTTCTAAAACTGCTCCTTTTACGAAGGAAGTTTTTGCTACCTCTGAGTGGAAAGATGATAATGACTGAGTTTCCACCAAGAAACCAGCCAAGAAGCCACCTTGTTCAATGGATGTTCCGTCTGCCTCTACGGTCAACAAATTCGATGCCCTTGCTGAGATCCCTTCCTCTGAGGAAATTATAGAATCTGAAGATGAACCTGCTGTTAACGATGAATCGTCTACTAACGCCATTATCGACGCTGTGACTGGTACGAAAAAACAACAAGTGTCCTCCGATTGTCTGCCCAAGACTGGAGGTATCCTGGAAAGATGTCAGATTTTTGTTCTCAAGGCATGGAGTCACCGGTTATACTGGTATTCTATCAAGGGACACTAAAATATCACTGATGTTTTTGTTTCTGCTTTTGCGGCTTTTACGAAAATGGATGTTCAGTTTAGCACATTTCGAGTTAAGCGTGATGCAACACTAAAGATAAGTTATTCGTGGACACACGGGCGATTGCGATCCTAATGAAATCAAAAATGAATTCTTTAGCGAAGGCTACCGTGTAACTGAAGTTACTCAGTTTATTAAGAAGTCCTCCGTAACAGAAGTGAAACTCTCTGTTTTCTTCGCATATTTGATACGAAATGACCAGGGAAGAAGCATTTATAAAAAGGAAACCATTCTCAACATGAAAGTTACTATCAGAAAATTTTGCACTAATAAAAATACGATGATTTGTTTCTGCTGTCAGCGTTTCGGGTACTGTCACTATTTTGTAATAAATTTCCCAGGTGTATGAAGTGTGGCAAAGAACATCTTACCTACACCTGTGATTTACGTAATGAGAATAAACCAACCTGTTTTAGATGTGAACAGTCACGTTTCGGATATTGTTCGGAGAACAGCCTTCGTTGCGCCAACTTGGCTTCTTTAAGGGTATGGGCGACATTTCATCATACCAACGGAAGTAAATACTACAGATAATGAAATACTACAGAATAAATACTACAATAATAAATACTACAGTAATAAATACTACAGATAACAAGTACTACTACAGACAATCTCTTAGCAAGGGAAAAGTATTACGGCTTTCTGCCTAGAGGAAGTACGTCATCGAATGACAAAGATTGCCTACCATACCACAATAAGCTGTTTCTCCCTTTTTGGCGTCAAGGCTGTTCTTCGAACAATATCCCACTTTTCTTCTTATAAACGTTGTGAATTTTTTCCTCGCCCAAGAGAATCTTCAGTTAAATCAACACCAGTGTTGACTAAAGATCCCGCTAAGAAGGATTCTAAACCCAGAAATGCATCCTCAGATGTTAAAGCTACTGCGTTTTTTCCCATGCATAACGTATGCACAAGCCATTTTCCCTGAAAACGTCCTCTACAAAAGCAGCCTTTCCGTTAGGTAGATAGCCCTTGAATGCTTTAAAATAATTAAATAAACCAGACCCTCAAGTTGTCTGAGCTCATGTATTTATTAACAACTAAAATTTAATTCAGCAATATTGTCAACGCCAGTGTTTGGCTACGGACAAATTTTTCTTTTGAATTCCAAAACTTCGCTTGTAATATATTTCAAAAATATTTTGTAAATGGGTTACGCAGTTTTAGTTAAAGGGAGAATTTACTTTAAATATTCGGGTATTCTAGGTGACATTAATGCGCACCACTTCAGACAACTATTATTCTTTTGTATGAACAAATAATGATTTAACTGTTCTTAAGCGTAATAAGGTACTTTTCACTATATTATGCCACCCACTTTTAACACATTAGGCAAACTACAAAAATAAGATTGCTCTAATCCTACCAAATGTATTGTTCACTTTTTTATTCCAAGAGAATCGATCGAGTTTAAATGGAACCGTTTGTTCGTTTTCTTTCATTTAGCGAGTTATGCCTTATTCCATTCTTCATTGAATAAAGTTTCAGCAGAAGAAAAAGAATTCCGAGCTTTTAAATTTCCTTTCATTTCCGTTAACAAGTGTTCTCTAACATTTAATTTTCTTAATTCTGTAAAAACGGAGAGTAAAAGCTTTTTCGTGTTATTTGTCCGCTATGACATTTCTTGTGAAGCAGCTTTATTCTGGTTCTCATCATCAATAACACGGAAATTATGAACGGAAAGTACTACGAATGCAGAACTTTAATAGTAGAACCTCGATGTATCGTACCCGCAACGCTTTTTCCCCCCGAAAGTATTGTTTGTTACTTTGGACGTAAGCAAAGATATTTATAAATCAAATTCCTGAAGCATTTATTTCCTCTATGGATCGTTTGCGGGAAACTTTTGAATTGAAGTTAGCATTGTTTATTTGCATTATTTTCTTTTTAGACTATAAATCTGGCGACAAGTTATATGATAAGCCTAGGCACCGTTTGGAGCTATAATCATCACTTCTGAATATTACTTCCTTCCAAGTTGCAATAAGTTTTCAAGGGGGTTAAAACTAATCTTCCGTTTTAGTATTCAAAGAACGTGTGTTAGATGAAGATAAAGAAGATATAAATGATAAAAAAATAGTGTCGAGCTTTATCAATGCTGACAAAAATTTACGAAAAGCGTTTTCATAAGCCTAAAGTAGAAACGACGGGGAGCATGAAACTATCTTGAAGTGTTATCTTCAATTGAAGCCAAACTGTACTAAGAAACAAAAGAACAGTGCAGTTTTTTGGTTGCTGTTGTTGTTTGTTAAAAAACACATTTTTAATGTGCACTGTGAAAAAAAAAGAGGGGAACGGTTCTTTATCTCTTTATTCTACTATTTATTCTACTCTTTATTCTTTCTCTTTATTCTACTGGGCCGATTAAAGAAATTCAACTTGCGTTTTCCATGTCTCGAAAGAGGGACTTAGGATATGTATTAGATTTATATATAGCATTGTTCTATTATAGGTATTTTTATCGAATTTAAACTCAGAAAATGCTGGGCCCGGGCGGCCGGGTAGGAGTGCATTCCCGGGGCCATTTTTTTTTTTTTTGTCTGTTCGAATGCCCACCGGACGGTCTGGGAGTCAAGTGCGAGACCACGTGTGGCCATACCATCAGGCCTGCTCTAGATAATGGTGGATGTGGTGCTGTACTGATTAACCGTTATGGTAAAGGGACAGTGCCCAAACCACCGTTATAAAGGGACAGTGCCCACGTCCACCGTCACTTATCACTTATTATAGGTATTTTGACACAAAATCGGACTTTTTCTGAAATGACATGCTAGTTTTTCCATATTTCGATTCTACGCCTCAAATTATGCCAAACTACCAAGTTTTGTAAAAAATCGCCCGAGTAGTTTTTAAAAAATTAGCACTCACAATTTCAGTTCCTCCATATTAATTCAATTTGGTATATATTTATTAATATCTCTTTTTTTATCTAAATTATTTGATTCCTTATTCCAGAATTTGAAACTTGGCCTTAATCCAGATATAATTCGCGTATTTTTTATGATTTATTTTTAAAATTTGCATTTTAAAATATTTTTTATGAATTTTTCGGAAACATTTTTTCGATTATAACCTATTAAATTTTTATCATCTTAAAGCAGATGTATAAAGCAGATGAGGCACACCTGCAATAAAATAGAGTTTTTATTCGAAATTTCCTAAGCTATACGTGAATTTACACACTAGCGCGTTTTAAAACTTGGCATACTTGTTATAAACGATAATAACGCCAAATGTGTTTTACAGACTTTGTTAAAATTATTTGAAAGTATGAATGATGACATTTTTCCCGCTCATGTTCAATGAAAAAATGGAAAGAATAATAGGTTTCGCTGCAAATTAAGATGTTCACCTAGTGAATTATTCTTGACGCAAACTGAAAAAAATTGCGTCAAGAAAGAAATTTTGAATTTCTCGGTAAATTTCACACCAAATTTTACAAAATTTAATATTTGGGCATAATTTGAGTTGTAGAATCGAAATATGGAGAAAACTTTGGATGTAATTTCAGAAAAAGTCCGATTTTGTGTCAAAATACCTATATTAGAACAATGCTATATATAAATCTAATACATATCCTAAGTTGTGTTTTGCAGCCATGAAAAACGAAAATTGAATTTTGTCAATCGGCCCAGTAGAACGGGAGGTATAAGAATAGTGTTCCTTTATTATTATTATTGTTATTATTA